>CM076569.1:972244506-972507760 GCA_034641835.2 Pinus albicaulis
CCTTCAGAAAAGAAATATCAATTCTCAACACACACACACATATTGGGAAACTGGTCCCATTACCCCTAGTCGGACCCACTACACCAAACGGAAAAGGAGCTACTAACCAAGGTCCGGACCAGGTGGGTATCCCCCTTGTTGTAAGACCCGATTTTTGGGGCTTCAACACCAAGGAAAGCATAAGAGAATGGATTGTATTAAAAAAATGAAGCTAGATATATAGAGGAAATCAACAATGGAAAGGAAATAAAGAACATGATACTTATCTTTTGAGAAAAGGTTGAAGCTCCCTCTTGATATTGCATCAATATATTCTTGTGAGGGAAAACAACTTAAGAACTTTCTAACAAAGTATATTAAATTTATAAACCCTATAAATTGAAAGAAAGATTAATCCTAAAGTCAAACATAATAGAAACTCTACAAGACCTAAAATAATAACCTATACTATAAGCAAAGGATATACAAGGGATAATATGCCTAAAGACATAATAGACTAAGTCTTTGACTTCAGAGTCCTCAGTTTTGTTCTTCTTTAGTATAGCTTCATCAATGGAAATAATGGTTTAATCTCTTTCTATTTTCTCGTTCTTAGGATTATCAGGGCATTGGTTCTTATAATGTCCCATATTGTGACAATGATAGCATTCTATTTTAAAAAGCTCAGTCTTCCCATGATTCTTCTTTGACCCTTTGACTTTTGTATTTCCTCCTTTCTTCTTGAAATGGGCACAATAGGAACTTGAGGTATTTTCTTCATCTTCTTTCTTACCTCCTATCAAGGAAAGACAAGTGTTATAGCATCATTTCTCACCTTCATATGATTCATGATTGCTTTTATGGCTTTGGACACCCATTCCTACAGACTTGGACAAATTCACTTAAAAACAGTGTAAAAATCCCCATACGCGGTTATGCCCATATTTTTCCGCGTGTATACGCGAGTCTGTATGCACTTTTCCGCGTATGCCATTAAAATTATGAAAAAATATATAAAAATTCTCTATTTTCGGGCTGGGTTGATGGTTACTCAGGTAGTTCAACCACCCCAGCACGTGGCCAACTATTTCCAACTGTTGAAACTACTTTGAGGGAGTATAAAAGCACTTCATGTGTATGGCCTAAGGGAGAGAGAGAATTTATTGATATTATACTCTGTTGGTATTCCCTATCCAAGTCTGATTCCCCGTGCCTCCTGCACTTTCCCAGTTCATTACAGGAAACCCTTGTTTCCTTTAGATGCTCATCTCCCTATATGTCATCTCGTATGCACCAGTTTGGAAGGAGTCTTAGCGAGGCAAGGGCGGGACGGATCCGGACGACGGTCTGCTCGAAGATCGTGGAAGGATTCAGGTGATCTCTCTACTCGTTACTTTTGTACATGCTATTTATAATACAGAAGTACCATCTTGTTCCCGAAATATACGTGTTAGTGTCTGCTTGTATACATGAGAATATTGTTATTTAAGCATTCATTATGGTTTATTTAATGTTTCATATGGATTTCACTAACATTTAGAGTAGATATATGATGTACAACCAGTTCTTCGTACTTGTTTCTTCTTGTCATTCAGGTTAAGAAGGAAGGACGGTTGCTGGGGGTTTGGACCCCGCGGGATCTGCTTCAACCGTAGGACCTACGGGTAACTTCCTCGATCTACTCTATTTAGTTTTTAAGTCTATGTGGTATGGCCCCTATATCGTTAAAAAAGTCCTTAAGAAAGGAGCATACACCTTGGTTGATTTTGAAGGGAACGAGTTGCCGGAGCCCCGAAATGGGCTCTATTTGAAGAAGTATTATGCCTAGGCTTCGGCCTGGCATGTTGCTTTTGTATATAGTAGTTTTTGCTTTGTACATATCTGGTTGATTTTCGATCTTTGATGAGTTGGTGATGTTTTTGATCTGCTTTGGCAGGTTTTGTTGGATGTCATGAGTCATTTTGGTTTCGCCGATGGTGCTAGTAGACACACCCGGAACTTAGCTTCCGCGGCTTGGGTGCTTCATTATCCATCCGGTCAGCTGTTAGTATCAAGAGGGGTCTGCATTGGTCCTGCTTCCAATAATATAACAGAATACACTGCAGTTGTTCATCTACTCTCGGAAGCAATATCTTTGGGTGTTGATTCGTTGGTAGTTTTCTTGGACTCTTAGCTGGTGGTGTCGCAGTTGAACAACACTTATCGGGTACGAGATCCATTTTTATTACGATTGTTCTTGAGGGTATGTTTGTTACAAAGGTCATTTCAATTTTTAACTTTCATTCATATTCCTCGAGCTGACAATTGGTTTGCTGACTCATTAGCTAATCAAGCATTGGATTGGCATATTAATCATTCCATACAATAAAATTTTAAATAAAAAACATCATACATTTGATACATTTATCACATCACATCAAATATCGCTGTATATATATCATCAGAGTGTTCAAAAACTTTACAAAATTTGGATCCATAAGGTCATACAAAACTTGGGCTTATGCTCCGATCATGTTCAGTCTCAAAACTATACAGTCATCTAATACATAATATCTGTCTACTCCTGAGGTCCCTGCCCAGAAGTCGCGTTCCTATAGAACGTGACTGCGGTGGCAACTCGGCGGAATAATCGTACCCAGTCTCAGGGCACTCCTACCACCCGTCTTTGGATGGCTTTCGGCAGGTCCTCCACGGCAGCCATAGGTATTTGGCGGGTTAGTCCCTCCAAGTTCCTCTGCACAGCCTGGAGGGTTCTGTCTGAATCCACTGTATCTGCTTCGCCCCTGCGACGCTTGTGGCGCGGGAGACCCTCAGGTCGAACTGGTCCAACATCTGAATCATGATCATTTTAAATTGTCAATCATTATGAATCCAATCAAAAACATGTTTGTTTTTCATTTTTTCATACATATTTGAAAAAATCCAAAAAAATTATATAAGTCAAATTTTTTTGCAAACTTACCGACTGTGCCCCATGCTGTGCCTGGTGGAAGAGCTAGATCTGGATCTCCACGAAAGTCCATCCCATCATAGGGATAGTCGTCCACCGCGATGATTTGTTCTTCCCACCAAAGGAAGAACTCATCGTCCCATGTGGTCCGGGGTACTTCACTACCCCCCAATCTCTTCATCATGTCCGCCCAACGGGAAATTCTTGGGTCCCGTGGGCTACTGATGGTAGAGATAACTCTGGGTCTCAATGCTGGTATCTTCTCAAAGAAGAATGTTGTCAAAATTGTACCGTAGCCAAAGTGTTTAGTCTTTACTTGGCGGATTGAGGTCAGCTGTTGCTTCATGTTCAGTAATAGGGCTGTGCACCAATCATACACGAGTCAAACATTCTACTGCTATGCTCATTTGCGTCCTGGACCCCTGATGTAGGGAGGCAGATCCTGCCACTCTGCCGATGGTGAAAAGGAGGATTTTCATGTGCAAATCCCGTAAATCTTTAATTGCAATCTGAGTTCCAACCTTTTTGGAACCCTGTACGCAATACACGTGGACATAATCTTCCACGGTTAACCCTCCCAGGGGCTTCCCGTGCAAGTCTACTGGTTCTCCCCTCCGAGAGAGTCCAGTGATGAAATATATGTCTTCCACTTCAATGCGTACTGGCATCTGATCAATAATGAAGCAATCTTGGTCTGGTTCCCAATAATTGACGAGCATTTCTAGCAACCGAACATTGCTTTTCATATTTGGCATTTTGAAGAATTTGAACAATCCGCAATTCCGAAGGGTATTTTGTGCTGCTCGATCTTGCATGACCTCTTGATCAATTGCGCTATGCTCACTTTCTCTCCATGAGATTGTCATCCTGTCAAATTTCATTAAATCATGCATTAGCCACGCTTTTTTAGTTTCGGACCTGCGCATACGCGACTTTTTCTTTGCACAGTCGCGTGTATACGCGACTTGCCTGTTATGAACCCGCGTATGCGCAAGTCCGCATTTTTTAGCAAGGGTTTTAATGGTAAAATTCACTAAATTTTAATTTCTAAATGGACAAAATGATTTGCAAGGATGATTGAGGAGCCTACCTGAAATTTCGGTGCGTTTCGACGGTCGGTTGTTCCTGATTTGACGAAAGAAGTTTTTTGCTCCAGAGCACTTTTTCCAAATCAACAATGCAATAATGAACCAAATATGAGGTAATTTGTCTATTTATGGCTAAAAAGTTGAAAATTTTCGCAAAAATTCGTTATGCTCATTTTTTCAATCTATCTTAAGCTGCATAACTCGGATGCTTGGAAGTGCCCAGTTTGGTATGTTTTCAGGTAGATTTTGACAATTTTGAGATTTTTCCCGGTTTTTGATCCATGATTACCGACTCGTCACGGCAGGTATATGATCTTCACTGGCATATAGGTTAGGGAAATCACTTTCCGTTGCATCTTGCATACTAGCCTCCATACTGATCACTTGCCATAGGGTCGATCCCATCAGATCATGACTATTACACCCATTTCACTCGCCGATTATTTAATCATGACTTGATGGTAGAGCCTTCCTTTACATGGGCTTCCTAGTTAGTTCCTCACTATCACTTGTTGCCCATGCTGCGTTTTATGTAGGCTCGGGAGTCCTCTTTAGTCCCGCCATGTCTTATGTGTTGAAGCTTCATTCTTCTTCTTCATCACTATCATTTTTCTAGCTTTTACCCTAGAGGCTCCCTGGTGTCGTTAAGTTGTATTACTGCATTGCATATTGGCTACTTGTTTATCCTGGCCTTTAGCCGGTTTCATTTGGACTCGATGTTTAAGCCAACTTTTGACCTTGACTCTCTGTAAAAGTTAACCATTGCATGCACTTAGCTATCACGACTTGACACCTTTTACCTATGGATGGAACATTCCTTTGAGTATCGCTTACCAGTTTCTGCCACCTTGCATTGAGCATAGGATTGTTCCAGTCCCAGGAACTAGTGCATCTGATTTTTGATACTCGTTCTATCCATTGTACCATAGCATTCTTTTATTCTTTTTCAGGCTTATTATATGAAAAAGACAAAAAAATCAAATATAACAAAAAGAGCGGGAACGTGATGTATCTTCGTTGTTTTGATGGCAGTACAGAGTCAGTTTGTTGCCCTTGAACAAAGCACATATACTTCTATATATTTCCTTCATTTGGGATGGTTTTAGTTTTGACCTAGGTTCATCCTTTACCATGTTTCACTTGTCAGTCCTCCCCCGGTTGGTTATCTCTTCCAATCATATGGAGAGTTTGTTCTGCCTCCTGCATAACAGACTTATACAGTGTCACTTTTTACTGCCATGGTCATCATGAGTCATGCTTTTGTTCAAGGGAAGTCTAACCAGAGTCGGCCATTCTGCGGTGTCTCTTGACTCATTATTCAGTCGGCCTTCCCGGTCTTGTCAGTATCATGTTCTATCACATCAAATGTTTTGGTCTTCTGCTCGTGCTGGTTTGAGAAGGTCCTCATTGACTTCTTGCCGGCGGGTTTGTCTCTTATCGACTACGACACATTGCTCTGAGAGCAAGCCTAGAGCCGCACCTTGGGCCTATTTCCATCATTGATAGGTGACCTCGTGCTCAGCATTTGATCATCATCATGGGTCTTTGTCTGAGTGGTTTCCCCTGTGTTCGACGTCAGCACACATTATCACACTTGGGATTCGTGCAGTACCTGGATTTCCATTTGACCCTATCGGTGGATTTCTCGCCTCTGTGTCAGCTTTCATTATTGGTTGGTTCAGAGGGTTTCTTCCGTGCGCTAGTTTCATCTTGTGCACATCGGAAACGTACTTCGGTTTTGGTTCCATCACTCTACTTCGTCCGATTCCTTCCAAATCTTGGCCTGCGGGTTACACTCGCGCTGGACTGATGTGGGATGCCTTAATGCCTTCCTTCCAGCAGATCTTTTCCCATCGACTCCGACTCATTGCTCCGGGAATAAGGTCTAGAGTATTTTTGTCAGTACCTTAGGGTTTGCAGTCATCAGTGGCAGACTCTTCGCTATCGACAGTGGGGATTCATCATTGCCTCCTGATTGGTAGATTCTTTCAAGTGTTCGACTTCAACTCATTCATTCGCACTTGTCAGATTGTACTGGGGCACCTTGACGCTCATTTTCATTATTGGTGGGTTGTCTCGTGTTGGTTAACGGTATACATCATTGACCGGTAATCCAATGATTTCTCACATGGTCGACTTCAGCTCATTTATTCCCATTGTGTAGAATTGTGCCATAGTGATCGGTGAAGACCTCGGGTTGCATCAACATTTCTCGGTTCACTTTTGACAGTCCATTCAGTTTCTTCCAGTGATGTCGTCCACCCTTATATGTTGCAGTTCAGTACAGCAGCATCTTATATGTTGGCTCCCGAGTTGCGTGATTGTACCGTTTGTTCCACCTCTTATGATTCGGTACTTGGAGATTCAGTTACTCATATGATCAGACATCCAGTTGCACCATCCTTAATCAGCTTTCTATATGTGATACTTGGACATTGATTCAGACTTACATTTCCGGGCCATGCTCAGATGATTCATTGTGTACTTTCAGTTCAACTATACTTGTATACATGTTGGACCTATTCAGTACTTTCTATATGATGTATTTTTGACTGAGCATGGGTATGCCTGCCTCAGCATGAGTTGACTCTCTGTTTTCTTTCATTGGTTTTTGGCAGGCTGAAATCTGGTGAAGTCCTCTCTTGTCCTTGCGAAGTTCTTTCTATGTGCATAATACATTTCGGCCATCATGTACCCCTTCTGACCTCATATATTAGGGGGCATCTGTTATAGCATCATTTCTCACCTTCATATGATTCATGATTGTTTTTATGGCTTTGGGCACCCATTCCTACAGACTTGGACAAATTCACTTAAAAACAATGTAAAAATCCCCATACATGGTTATGCCCAGCTTTTTCCGCATGTATACGCGAGTCCACATGCACTTTTCCGCGTATGCCATTAAAATTATGAAAAAATATATAAAAATTCCCTATTTTCGGGCTGGGTTGATGGTTACTCAGGTAGTTCAACCACCCCAGCACGTGGCCAACTGTTTCCAACTGTTGAAACTACTTTGAGGGAGTATAAAAGCACCTCATGTGTATTATATTATACTCTGTTGGTATTCCCTATCCAAGTCTGATTCCCCGTGCCTCCTGCACTTTCCCAGTTCATTACAGGAAACCCTTGTTTCCTTGAGATGCTCATTTCCCTATATGTCATCTCGTATGCACGAGTTTGGAAGGAGTCTTAGCGAGGCAAGGGCGGGACGGATCCGGATGACGGTCTGCTCGAAGATCGTGGAAGGATTCAGGTGATCTCTCCACTTGTTACTTTTGTACATGCTATTTATAATACAGAAGTACCATCTTGTTCCCGAAATATACGTGTTAGTGTCTGCTTGTATACATGAGAATATTGTTATTTAAGCATTCATTATGGTTTATTTAATGTTTCATATGGATTTCACTAACATTTAGAGTAGATATATGCTGTACAACCAGTTCTTCGTGCTTGTTTTTTCTTGTCTTTCAGGTTAAGAAGGAAGGACGGTTGCTGGGGGTTTGGACTCCTGCGGATCCTCGCTTCAAACGTAGGACCGACGGGCCTCGATCTACTCTATTTAGTTTTTCATGAACATGTATGGTTGTGTGAGTCCTTCTTAAGTAGCATGCCCCTGCTCTGTGGAGGTTGTAACCCAACGAACCTCTAGGGTGATATTCCCCGAAACAACAAGCTTCTTCTAGAGTCCAGGCAAACGAAATTTCTTCAAAGGAAGGAGAATTTTTCCAACTACTAATTCCAGCTGCAAAGGCATTCCAAGACGTAGTAGTCTTAGAAGGGCAACAATCACAAGTTCCTTATTAGGGATTATTTCATCAATTCTGTGTAGTTCATCTCTTATATGGGCAATTCTTACAAAATAAGATGACATTGTATAATCTTTGGTTTGACAGTTTGAAGTTCATTCTTTAGACTTGCCACTTGGCCAATATTCTTGATGTAAATAACTTTGAGATACCATCATACATTTTCTTTGAGGTATCTAGAGTGGATTGTAGGGAATCAAGTTGTCTTTAACTCCATCCACAATTAGGTTCATGGCTATAATGCCATTTTCTAGGTACTTCTCCTTTCCAGCATCATCTATAGGTTCTTTGACTTTTCCTTGTACTAATTCCAATACCTTATTCCTTGCAAGGATAAGGTCCACCCTTGTTTTCCATGCTCTAAAGTTAAAAGCTGCTTGAAGTTTATTCTCGGATTTCATTGATGAGGCCATATGTAAACTTGTCAACGTTACTCTTATGAAGGAGTTTAGATATCCTTGAAGCTTTCTTATTCAAGTTAGCTTCTTACCTTTCAAGGCTTCTATAAGATCTCTCAATACTTCCTTCCTCCTAGCAAATGTAATCGTTCAAGGGATCTTCAAAAGGTTCAATAGATAAGACTTCACTTCTCCTTATGATCTACCTTAAAAACATCTCTTGAATCCTTCCTTAAAATGATGAGAGCTATTGATCTTCAAGTTGTCGTTTTCCTTCTTCTTCGCCTCAGATCTGATACCATGTTAGCAAATCAGAAGGCAAAAATATTTTCTTATTTTGATAATTATTTGTGATTTATTTGTAATCTTATTAACTTCTTTTATATTCTTATCATATAGAAACTGCCAAAACATAAATGCTTGTAGATCAAAACAACAAGGAGACATGATGTAGGCTCTTAGTCAGGGAAAGACCCCTCTTCTAGGGGAAAACCCAAAAATTCTCCTCTTCCTTTAGAACCAAATCCAATGAGATGACCAAGACCTTTTAACAAAGACCTCCTCCAACGACCAAGTCAACTTCCCAAGAAAAAAGTTCTTCACCTTTGACCTATTTTTCACCTTCGCTCTATTATGTCAGCTCTGTACCTTCGGTCTGTTACCTCAATTATGCACCTTCGGCATGTTACCTCAATTCTATACCTTTGGCATGTTCTACCCCTTCGAATTTGTTTTGTACCTTCGACCTGTTTTGTATCTTTGGCTCAACTTTTCACCTTCGGCTTAGTTCTATACCTTCGACTCAGTTCGGCACCTTCGACTCAGTTATATACCTTCAACCTATTCAATACCTTTGGCTAAGTTTTGTACCTTCGGCTGGAAACTTCAAATGTGATGATCGAATTTTTTCTTGGTTAAATCCTCAAATAAGTCAAATGCACTGTTTATAAATAGTCTTTTTGTGTGGTTGAATTCCATTTATGAGGCCAACTTGAATAGAGGGCAGGCTGACTTGGTGGAGGAGTAATATATGACCAATTTATATAAAATAAATTTTATTTCTTTGACATAATAAGCCCAAGAAGGGTCTAGTACATAATGACAAGGATAATGACTTATGACACAAATCCTAGAAGTACTCAATGGGTTATTTGACCTAGAAGAAAAATAAAATGAGCATGAAACCCATGCTTTATAAAAAAGTTTATTTTCTTTTACAATAATTTTTCTTTTCCTTCCTTTTATAAATGCATATGAATTACATCATGTCATGATCTAGACAACAATTATGAAGACCGATACTAGTTACATTTTCAACAAGAAAAAACCCTCTCCTAAGGGAAAACCCATACACAATCTCTTCTTCTTATAGAACCATTTCAAAATGAAACTTCCATGACTGGAGACCAGAATAGAGACTTCACCAAAAACAAATCCAACCTACCAATATATCTGCTCCAAGATAAAATCCATGTTTCCAAAGGGAGCAAGGCAAAAATCTCTTTCAAACCAAGGCTCCTCTATCCTTTCGGTCTCCCAAGATGGTCTAAAAATTACTCTGCAAATTTCAGGTTTGATATATGCCCACAAACCCTAGGTCTCTTGCACATGTAAGCCGCAACATATAATTTTTTGAGATACGAAATGTGTTAGGGCTTGCTACTTCTTTGCTAGGATTCTTCTAGCCTTCTTAAGATTTTTGCACTCCTTTTCCAACTGCAAATCAAATATATAAGGTTTGTGCTTGATGTATGTAAAAGGTGGTCGAATTTTCTCCTTTAAATAACCTTCCCAAGAGGCTCGAATAGTCCTTTCAAGGCCGACTTCATGTATGATGACCGACCTGGTCTTGCGAGTCTTCTCAGATAGTTTTTAATACAAAATGATTTTTCATTTTTTTATTGATACAAATGCCCAATAGGGTCTTTATAAAATGATAATGACTCTGACTCATGAAAACCAGAGGAGTATTAAACAAATGCTTGAATTTTATGACAAATGATATGAGCATGAAACCCATGCTTTACAAATAAATTTCTTTACATATTTCTCTTTCTTCTTTTGATAGATACATAATAAATACATAGAGACATGAGTCAAATGGAAATTATGAAGACTGAAACTAGCTACATTTTCAAAAATATGTTCTTTGAATTGAGTCCAAAAGCAACCGTTGTACTTGCCTCAACTGCCATTATGCATTTATGCAATATTTTTCCAAGTAGTAAAACTATATGTTAATGAGATAACCAATACCAAAATATCAATATTATAATTACCTTATCATGATGGCCCTTTTATCAAAGTATCAACATCCTTCATCATGGTCCATCTTCATATTATATAAGAGTCCTTCTCCACGCACTCACTTTTAATTGAGGTTCCCATGTATCAAACTTGATTAACAAGCTACAATATCTTCCTTTTTCATTATCAACTCTATTTCTTTCTTCCAGAGACCATACTTGATTTTGATCAATATTGTTATGTTTATGATATGCAATCTTGTGGTAGAGTCTTGATCTTTAGCCATTCCAAAGCATGCCAAACTTCTTCTTCCAAGCATCGAGTAACCACACGGAAGAATTCATTGAGCATACTTTTATAATGAACTCTTTTTGCAAGATTCTTGTAGATATGAACACTACCTTAAATAAAAGTTATTTAAAAACATGCATGCCTTTGATTCCATATAACCATCTAACCATACTTTCTTTGAATGAGCTTACTTCCATCCTTATCAAAGATAAGATTTTCTTTCTTAAGAGTAGAAAGATTCCAATTATGCCTTTCAAACTGTCATTTGACCATCAACATGCCTTTATCCTTCAAGACTATTGATTCTATACTAGATGGAATACATACTAGTCATGCCATAATACTTCTTCCAAGAACCTTCCTAAATGACGATTCTTATTGGATCTTCATGATCCCTCTTTGCAAGATTCCTACCTCTAACATTATGTTAGAAAATGCTTGGATGAACTTTAATATGAAATATGGTCCCAATCTTCTCATTCTTTTAAGCTAGATGATTTCTTTCAAAGCAAATTGATTACATAGACTTTAATTATACTATCATATGCTTCTTTCTATGATTTCATTCTTTTACAAAACCATGAATCTTCTAGAGAATGCAAACAATGCATGCTAATCTACTTTCTACTTAATAAAAGAAAGAAAAACTGCATAATGAACTTGATAGAGATGGAACTTCATTCAGTAGTAAATATCCTTGGGATCTTTTCCTTTCAGCTTCTTCTTAGGTTCTCCCTTTTCCCCAACTATGAGAGTTTCATTCCTTTCCTTCCTTTTTTTATTCTTCTTGTTTGGAAAATTCCTCTTAAAAAACCCATACTCATTGCATCCAAAGCATTGAATTTTGGATATATCTAGTTTTCCTTTGGACTTTCCAAACTTCCCTTCTTCTTCTTGGAATTTACATCAAAAGCTTGAGACTTGTTTGATTCAGTGTCATATTTTGTCTTTATCCTATTTTCTTCCAAGATACATTGAGCCCATAGTTCATCAAGAATGATAGTATCCTTTCTTGAGTAGACACTAGTTGCAAAACTTCTTTATTCTTGTGGCAAAGCATTTAGTTCAAAAATAGTCATTTCTCAGTTGGAAATGATTTTCCCAAGACCTAACAACCGGTCTCTCAACCGTAATATCTTCATAATATATGTGTACATATATTCTTTCTTTGAAATATTCCTCAAATATATTTACTTAGGGTTCCAAAGATCACCTACTTGTTGTGCTTCAACAGCCTCAAGGTGACCTTCAATTCTGTCTAAAACTAGGATCTTCAATCTTCACCCTTCTCCTCTTAAGGACATCCAACTAGACCTCTGAAGTATTCGAATATGAACACACTCATCTGAGCTTTTTTGGCCCTAACTAGGGAACCCTGCAACACTTACTGTCTGTGTCCAAACTCTCCCACAATCTCTCTTTTGTTGTTATTTTTCAACAGAAGGATGTGGCCTAGTCCAGGCAGCTTCCTAGACCACTCGTCCTTTCCAAAATGGTGTTTACACCTACCTATAATTACAATATAATTTCAGCCTACATAATATAGAGAAGCCCTCCTAAAATGTGCCCATAACTTATCCATTTTTCCTCCTTAAACCTGTGCCCAACCAAACCACAAATAAAGACCAAAAAACTTCCTTTTCTTCTGCTCCTTTTTAGCTTTGCTATTTGAGAGTTCATTCAACTATATTGATTCTTTTAAGACCTTCAAAGAGACTTCAAAGATGCCCTAGAATGATTAATTCTAGGATTAATTCAACAATAGTGTCTTCAAGCAACTTCAAAGAGTGGATGATGATTCCAAGATTCTTTGATGCTTCCTTTTCTTCAAGATGATGGAGTGCACTAGAGAGCCTTTAAGAGAGCTAGTATCCTTCAATGAGAGCTTGATCCTTCTTAAGATGATGAGGTATTTTAATGAGAACTTGATGTAGTAACCTTCCTTCTATATTAGTGGGTCTTCTTATTATTTCCTTGTGTCCTTTTTCAATCCCTTCTTATGTCAACAAAATGATTTTTAAGTTTCCTTCTCTTTCTTAACCTTAGCTCTAATACCACATTGGAGAATCTAGTAGGGAAACTATTTAGACAATTCTCCTTAACCTTAATAAAATCTTGTGAACTTATATTAGCAGGATTATTATTATTTGTTAGATTATTATCATCAAACAATTATCAAGGGCATAAACCATAAAGACTTTGGACACAAATATAGGCTCCAATCCAGGGAAAAACCCAAAAGAAATTCTTCTCTTCGAATATAATCAATTCCAATGAGACTTCCAAGACCTAAACTTCTAGAACAAGACCTCCTCCAAGCACCAAGTCATCCCTACAAGGATTCATTCTTTAAGAAAATAAAAGTTTTTAAAGTTAACAAGAGTCAACCCTTATTCAATCTACTCCCAATCATAGTTTCAACCCTTAGTTCAGATTTGCAACCTCGACCTACAACTCTCATCCCTGTAACAGCTTCAGAAACCCTAAAAATTTCTCCTGTGCGGATAGAAATAGGTAGAGATCGGTTCTCCTTTCCTTGCTTGGCCTTTTCTCCTTATTTTCTAGTTCCTTCGCTCTTCTTGTCTTGTTTCTCTTGCTTGACATCTAATTGTCAAAGTGTGTGCAAATGAGTTGAATCTCCTTAATCTCCTTATATATATATATATATATATATATATATATATATGGTTTTCAAGAGGTCGAATAGCCCTCTCTAGGCCGAATTTTCACTGGTGGGGCCAACTTGTGCTTGTAGGCTTCTAGACTCCAAATAAATTATTTTTACATTTTACAACTTACCCAAATTTAAGTGATGGAAAATTTTCATGTCACAAATAATTGCATAGTTGGATTCTAATGATGGCTATTAGAAATTAAACAATGTAGAACAATTATAATTTTTCTTTCTTGATATATGTTTTGTGAATCATTTTAAGCATCAAAGATCATAAAATGTGGTGTTAGGGTACTTTCCTAGGCAAGTCGAAGCACATTTTTGTCCTTATTCCAAATTATCACGTGGCAATATTTTCTTAAAATCTATTAACCAATTTGTAATTGAACCAAGACCTTTTGAAGCAAAGTGGTGGTACCATTTTTAGGTTACAATTATAATATTGATTCTAAAAAATATCATGGGAGTAATAACCACTTTTCCTTGACCCTCACAATTCTAATTTTTTCTTTGCTTAGGAATCATATTGTTGCCACACCTGTGACTGTTCTACCTTTTTTTTTATTGGATGTCATAATAGTGATTTTGAGAAGTAACATAGAAGTTAAAACCATTTTTAGTTGTAGTGTCAAAATTATCATGGAAAATTCTTGCACCATCATCATTTCCCTTTTTATAAAAGAATCACGGTTTCACTAGTGTCCTCAAAAGTGGAGTAGTTGTACTATTTCATATTGTTGTCATAATAATGGTTTTGAGCAATATTGGGAAGTTGTTGTTTTAAAATTATAGCCACAAAACCCTAATAGAATAGAAAATGGATATGCAACAAAACCATGGAACTAAAGGGTGGAGATGCTAGAAAAAGCGGTGTACATGATGGCAAAGCTGAGCAAAATGGAAAATGGAACTAATGCATGGAACAATGTAAAAACATTTTGGACGCATATGATTATTGGGTATGTGTGATATTATTATTGTTGGGTATGTGTTATTTTGTGCATGGGTTTGCACATGGTTTTGGGGCATGATGGTTTTCAACCCCTGGTATTTTGTAGATCCGGTCAAGGGAACTATGGTTATGTTCTAATCCAGGGTTAATGGATTGGGTTTATGAATGCTTCGGCATGTATATATATATGTGTGTGTGTGTGTGTGTATGTGTTGTAACACTAAAAGGAATATAATGAAAAATCAAGCTGGTAGTCCCAATTTGGGATCCAGGGGAAAATCTCTGTGTATATTTGTTTTATGTTTTATTCTCTTGCTATTGTTTATTTTATGTTTTTAAGATTCGTTTGCAGATAATTTCTGTACACGGTTAAACCCTACATGTGGTATTGGAGTTGTTTCAGCTTTAAGGGGACGCCTTTGTTGCTGAGGGGTGTTTTTCTCTGGCCTATGGTAGAACCTGTTCAGTGGGAGATCTGCGGGATCGATTCTTGCAGTGAAAGAATATGGCGAGGAGTGGAAAGATAGAGATCGAGAAATTTAATGGTCAAAGTTTTGAGTTGTGGAATCTCAAGATGGAGGATCTGCTGGTGGATAAAGATCAGTGGATCACGGTAGATCTGGGTTAAACCAACAACAATCTCAGATGAAGTCTGAAAGAAGTTGGATCATAAGGTAAATAGCACAATACGGTTGTGTATCTTAGTTTCGATATTGTTGAATGTATCTGGGGAAGCTACAACAAAGACTTTGTGGGACAAGCTAGGGACTTTGTACCAATCAAAGTCTCTGGTGAATAAATTGTTCCTGCGGAAAAAGTTGTATACCTTGAGGATGAAGGATGGAGACTTGGTGACAGAGCATCTAAATGCCTTCAATATTGTGGTAAGTCAATTTTCATCTGTTGATATTAAAATATCAGATGAAGATAAGTCCATCAGTTTGTTGTGTTCTCTACCAAATTCGTGGGACAGTCTGGTTATTGCAATAGGTAGCAATACAACTACCTTGAATTTTGATGAAATTGTCTTAGCCTTGCTGTCAAAGGAAATGAGACGAAGAAATATGGAGGGACAAAATGGAGATGCCTTATATGTATGAGGAAGGTCCTAGAACATAAACAAAAATGATTTTTCGAGTGGGAGATCTAAATCTGGAGGGAGATATAAATCTCCAGGAAAGTTTGTAAATGTGTTCTGGAAATGCAGAAAGGAAGGGCACTACAAAAAGGACTGCATATCTAAAGCTCTTGAGAAAGGAAATGGATCTGATGATGCTCCTTCTACAGAGGCCAAAACCACCTCAGATGTATTAGGGGATGTGTATTTGGCTTCTTCTTCAAATACACATGTAGATCATGAGGCATGGTTGATTTACTTAGGTGCATCCTTTCACTTCACTCCCAATAGGGAGTGGTTCTGCGAGTATGAGAAGTATTATGGTGGTGATGTCTTCTTAGGGGATGATAGGAAGTCCATAATCGTCAGACGTGGAAAATTCAAGCTAAAGTTGCAAGGTGGAAGGATTAGAATACTTCTTAGTGTTCTGCATATTCCTGCATTGGCCAAAAATACAATTTTTGTAAGGAAGATGGATGATGCAGGTGTAAAGACAATGTTCGAGAAAGATACCTGCAAGGTGGTTCAGGGAGCATTGGTATTAATGCAGGGAGTTCAAATTGGAACTCTCTGTAAGCTTCAGGTTAGGACTATTATTGATGGGTGCAACAATTCTGTGGTTCCTGAAAGTGGAGCGGAAAGCCTAGCGTTCCCTAGAGAAAAGACTATGTTATGGCATCAAAGACTTGGACATGAGTAATGGTATTGTAGAAGGTATATCCAATTTCTCTCTGGATTTCAATTTCTATGAACATTGTGTATATGGGAAGCAGAATCAGGTGACTTTTCCTTCTGGTGCTAAGAGGGCGAACAAGATATTAGAGCTTGTGCACAGTGATGTGTTTGGACCTATGTCGGTTGCATCACTGGGTAAGTTTGTGTACTATGTTTCATTCATAGATGACTTCTCAAGGAATACATGGATATATTTCTTGAGGAAGAACTTGAAGTCTTTTGCAGATTTAAATAATTTAAGGCTCTGGTGGAAAACCAGACAAAGAAGAAGATAAAGGTGTTGAGGACAGATAATGGTGGAGAGTTCTGAAATAAGGAATTTGAAGAGTTCTGTAAGAAGTGTGGTATAACACGACAGAAGACTACTCCATACACACATCAATAAAACAGAGTTGCAGAAAGAATGAACAGAATGTTGATGGAAAATGCAAGAAGCATGCCCATTGGTATCAGGTAAGGACAAGAATTATGGGCAAAGGAAATGGAGACTACATGTTACCCGGTTAATAGATCACCTTCATCAATGTTGGAGGATAAGACACCACATGAGGTATGGATTGGTAAGAAAATGCCTCTTTCAAATCTGAGGATATTTGGATGTGATGCATATGTACATGTTTCAAAGGAGAAAAGGACCAAGTTGGATAATAAATTTGAAAGGTGAATCTTTATTGGGTATAAGGATGGTTTAAAAGGTTACAAGCTTTGGAACCCAGAAACAAGGAAGGTTGTGTACAACCGAGATATGGTGTTTATAGAGTTGAAAAATGTTGTTAAAGATGAAGTCCTACCAGAGGAAACTTAGGAGATAGAGTTTGAGCTAAAGGAGGATGAATCAGACTCTACAACAGAGCAAGATTTAGAGGAGGAAGAGTCACAAACTCCAACTATGAGGAGATCAGTTCGAGAAAGAAGACAGACATAAAGGTATAGTCCATCTGCTTTCTGTTCAAATTTTGCTTTAACTATCACTGATGATGATCCCAAAACTATCAGGGAGGTAGTGGATTCAGAGGATGGAAAACTCTAGAAAGAGGCCATGGTTGATGAAATGACATCCTTGCACAAAAATTAGGCATGAGATCTGGTGGAGTTGTCGGCTGGAAGGAATCCCATTAGGATAAAATGGGTGTTTAACAATAATATGAATGTAGAAGGCAAGGTGGAGAAACACAAAGCTCGGTTGGTAGAAAAAGGTTATTCCCAGGTGGCGGGATTTGATTTTGGTGATATTTTTTCTCCTGTTGCCAAGGTTACTTCTATTAGATTAATTTTATTTGTTGTTGCTACATTTTATATTGAAGTAGAACAGATGGATGCGAAGACAACATTTTTTCACGGGGATCTGGAAGAGGAGATTTACATGAAGAAACCTAAAGGCTTTATGGTGAAGGGTAAGAAAGAACTTGTATGTAGGTTAAAAAAGTATCTATATGGGTTAAACAGTCACCAAGGATGTGGTATCAGAAATTTGATACCTATATACAGGGACTTGGCTTCACCAGAAGCAAAGAGGACCACTGTGTTTATTTTAAATTAATTTGTGACCATGTTATTTATTTTGTGTTGTATGTGGATGATATGTTGCTGATTGGAAATGACAAAGAAATTATCCAAGATTTGAAGACCCAATTGTTCTCCAAATTTGACATGAAGGATCTTGGTGCTGCAAACTATATTTTGGGCATGGAAATTAAGAGAGATAGGGAAAAGAGGAAGCTCTAGTTAAACCAGAGGAAGTATGTCGAGACTATATTGCAGAGGTTCAATATGCAGGATAATAAACCGGTGAAGGTTCCTATTCATGTAGGTGTAAATTTTTCTGTTGAACAATGTCCCAAGTCACAAGAAGAAGAGGAGGATATGTCTTGTATTTCATATGCAAGTGTAGTGGGTAGCCTGATGTATGCAATGGTCTGTACTAGACCAAACATTGAACATGCAGTGGGAGTATTGAGAAGGTTTATGTCAAAACTAGGGAAGGAGCATTGGACAACAGTGAAGTGGGTTTTTAGATATTTGTGTGGCACTAGTGATTATGGTTTATGCTACCATGGAAGACTAGAATTGGACATAGTTTTGGACATCCGTGGTTTTGTTGATGCAAACTGGGCAGGAGATCTAGACCTGAGAAGATCTAAAAATGAGCATGTGTTTAGCCTATTTGGAGGTGCATTTAGTTGGATGAGTAAAAGACAGTCTGTAGTGGTTCTTTCAATTACAGAGGCAAAATACATGGCAGCCACTCATGCAAGCAAGGAAGCAGTTTGGTTGCAGAGATTGTGTTCAAGTATGGGGTTGGTGCAACAGGCTATACGGATAAATTGTGATAGCCAAAGTGAAATTTTCTTGGCTAAGAACCCTGCTTATCATTAAAAAACAAAGCACATTGATGTTCAATATCACTTTGTGAGAGATATGGTTGAGGATAAAAGGGTGTTGCTGGTAAAGGTGGACACTTTGAAGAATGTTGAAGATGAATTGACGAAGTTTGTGAGAACTTAGTAGTTCTTTTGGTGTAGAGAAACAATGGGTGTTGCAGAGTTGGACTAATGACTATGATATCCTGTGGTAAGATCTCCTGTGGCCCCCTACGGAAAGAAAACAACAAGTGGGAGAATATTAGGTATGTGTTATATTTTAGACCCTATTTTTCGGTGGGCGGACCCTCCCATGGTTTTGGGGCATGATGATTTTTGGCCCCTGGTATTTTGTAGATCCGATCAAGGGAAATATGGTTATTTTATAATCCAGGGTTAATGGATTTGGGTTAATGAATGATTCGACATGTATATGTATGTGTTGTAACACTAAAAGGAATATAATGAAAAATCAAGCTGGTAGTCCTGATTTGGGATACAAGGGAAAATCTCTATGTATATCTGTTTTATGTTTTATTCTCTCGCTATTGTTTATTTTATGTTTTTAAGATTCATTTGCAGATAATATCTTTACAGGGTTAAAACCTACAATGATAACATTATCATTGTATTGGAGTATAGAGGAGAAATATATATTGTATGATTTAGAATAGGCTTTTCATGCATTTTATATGGACATTTTTTAGTGGTGTGAAAGTAACTACTCAGTTAGGATTTCATGTTGAACATACTCTTCCATATGAAGTGTATTCCATTGAGGTTAGTGATGAGTCGGTCGTGGCTAAAAATGTTTAATATGAATTTCCTATAGTGGTAGTGTTCCATCTAGATTGTAGAGCAACGTTTTGTTGCTATGTGGATGATTTTTGTTTTATTTATTTTTATATATTTTTTTCAGTATGGATGAAAGAAGTCTCTAGGTGGAATGATATTGGCATCCATATGACTATTGTGAGCATTTTCAACTAAGACAATAACTATTCACCAATTTCGTGTCAATAGTTGGGATTAAAAATAAGTATTCGTACATGGGACATTGGCTTATGGATGGAATTATTGGCCTACTTCATTATCAATATTGAGGGTATGACTCATGTATGGGACCTTGGGTTATTGATGTATCTCAAAAACATAAATTTTGAGGGAAATGCATTATGAAAAGGGATGGAATGGTGGGATCACCCTAATGATGTAATGCGGCATTGAGGGCCCATCATAGTTATTTATACGATATATGTGGTGGTCATTTAATGCATGTGAGCTAGGTATACTATAATAGTTATTATAAGAATTCCAATTTACATTCATAGTCAATAAATGTAATATAGCCTAGTCATTAATGTAGGGGTTTCTGGTGGTTATGATTAAGTAAAGTAACTATAAATAATGGTATCCTCATTATGAGATATGAAAGGTATAGTGTTGTCATTGTGATCAACACCCTCCAAAATTTTGCTCACACTTGAATTTTGGAACCTATTGAGGATATTACAAGTTGTCTCTCTATGGTTACTCCATGTTTATTTGATGTTTTGTAAAGAGTTTAAGTCTTCTTCCTAGTTTTAATTGTTAAGTCACTTGCACACACATGCTCAGTCTTTAACGAGTTCATGAGAACACTTCCTTTATGCAATCTTGAACATGCATAAAATTGTTCATCAAGATACTGCAAGTGCATTTTTCAACTCATGTCAACAGTCAGTGCACACTTTCATTGAAAATTGCCCTCACTTTGGTTGCAATTGTACTTATACTTCAATGATTTTTTTCTCAATTGTAGTATTTTACGCACTTTCACTTTCAAAAGTCTTCATTTCACATCAACTGATGTCGCTTTTGCTCGTTTTCACTTTAATAAATGTCGTTTTCATGTTATCTTCGCTCTGGCATGTGTTTCTTTCAAGGTCGTTCACATTTTTCAAGTGTCGTCTTCATGTTTTTCTCCTGTTGCAGGTGTCGCTTTTATTTTTTTCACTCCTGCATGTGTCACACCTTTTAACATCACCAACGTTAGTTTTGGCACAATCTTCTGCATTATATGGCCTTACATATCATTAGAATATAATCTAGACACATTCGCACAACTAGGCGCACCTTTTGGTCACAGTCGTCATTCCTATCGTAACTAGTGTTCTAAGTGTTGTAATGTGTCGTTTCAACTATTGCACTTAGAAATAGGTGTCGCTTTGCTATTGTTTTAACGTGTGACTATTATTCTTGAGTCCTGTGCATTCCATTGGCTTTGTATTGATGACATTAATTTGTGTGATCCATGTTTAAGTTATGTTAGGATGCATTTCTTTCTCCTACTCTGATGGTCCCACACTTAGCCATTGTGAGAGCTCTTCTTGGTCCTTTAGCTCAGCGTAAGTTTTAAAGGAATTTAACCTCCTACTATGTGATAAGAACAACTTATCCATGTGCCTCATTAACATATCCTTTCCTCCCATAAATTTTCACTAAGTATTTTCTAAGGTTTCCTCCCTCTCACAATGCATTAGTACTTCCTAAGGATAAGTCACCTAGCTTTGTGTTTACTCCCTTAGTGAAAAAGAGCATTCCATATGAACAAGTAGCCACTTTTCGAGAGAATTGTGCTCTTCCAAGCCTGAGCGCACTTTGAAAGAATGAAGTGAACTTAGAGACAGCAAATCAAAATTCAAAACAATGAAGTGCACTTCAAACACTCAGTGAAAAAGTGGACTTCAGAAGAGCAAGGACATTATCTACTCTAAAAAGAGCACTCTAGACAAACACAGACCTTCTTGCCTTCAAAAAGTGCACTCCTAGAGTCTGAGCGCACTTCAAAACAATGAGTGCACTTTGGTACTATGAGCACATACCTTCTGCATGAATAATTGTGCTCTCTTAGATCACATGGCGTAGTCACAAAGCCTTAGACCGCATAGCGCACTCACTAATCATGAAGCTTCATCCTTCCCTTTGGGCACATGGCGTAGTCACGAAGCCTGAAGCTTGAGTGCTTCTCCTTTGTCTCTTCGGAGTGTGCCCTTGTGCCTTCTTGTTGATCAGTGGTTGTCATTGATGTCAACCCAAGCAGCACCAGAGGCTACCCCGATCTTGTACTAGAATTTTGACTTGACAACTTAATCTATTCTGAGTCAAGGATATTTTGGATGGTTTCTACTTGTCAATATGTTTCCGTTGATATATTGCACACCATGTAATTATTCACGGTTTGAGAGATATTCGTGTTTGAAGTTAGCAACCCCAGTTAGTGGGCTAAAACCCCATGGGGTTGTGGCATGATACTAATCATTAATTGTGGTCATTTAATAGTCAATAATTAATAATTTTTAAACTCCTAAAATCCCTCCAACGTTCACTTGTTGAAAACCCTCTCAACCTAAGCATCTATATAATTTGTGACCCTCATATCCTCCTAAAGCAAGGATTTCGCTACTTAAAATAGGTTGGAATTATTGCTATAATTTTTATTTATTTATTTTAATTTTAATTTTATTTTTTCTGTGAAGCTTCAAATGCTGAAAAAAAAACCATTTGAGCTAAAATCCTGATGAAGAGCGTGCCCAAATTTCAGATACTGGTTCGCTATATTTTCGGATATATGATCTGAGGAAGTTAGGGTTTTTGTAGGCTCTTGAATTTCATGTCAAACATGTGACCTTGGGAAAATCACCATAACTTTCTCTCTGAGCATTGCATTCAAATTTAGTAAAAATTGACAGAAATAGGACGGACTGCAGTTTGTTGGATATCGTTTTCAGGACCGAAGGTTGAAACAGTGACATGTGGCACTTCGTACAAGTTCGCTCTACTGAACTAGTCTATAATCAGGTCATCGTAGGAGATTGGGCATAACTATTTCTTGAAGAATCCAATATTGATTAGACCTACGAGGTTGGAAAGAGGACTTAGAGGGATACCACAGGGCACAATTTCAAAGCTTGGAGATCCGAAATTACATAAATACAACATGTTCAATATTGAGCTTCTAGAAGGCAAGAAAAAATATGCATTCAAGGATCATTGTAGTAAGGGAAAAAAATTAACAGTTAAGGGTAAGTCTACTACAACAAGGTATGTATGATTAGTGTTAACAATGGAAAATCGTACAAGCAAAGACGACATTATTTAATGTCAGGAAGAAGGATTTACAGGGCTGAGAGACATTAGAGAATCTGGAATTTTTTTTAAAATCTATAAGGTCTGAGGAAAAATCAAATTTGAACAAGTCACAAATGCTTTTGCGCGCAAAATACTTCGATAAGCACCCCTTTGTGTGCATTTTGACCCAAAAAGAATGCAATCCTGGGAGCGACAGAAGTCACTTTCCGAGACCACAAAAATCACACTCCAGGACATTGATTCCACACTTGAAGCTACCTAAGGACAGCCACCCAAACCTCCTTAGGACATCAAGGGAGCACACAATGGAATAAATGTGGCACACAATGGAATCACCCCCCTCTCTTTGGTCACCATCCACAATGTACCAAGAGAGGGAAGGAAGATTTGAATTCTCCTATAAAAGGTCACCAAGAGATGAACAACTTGAGAGAACATTGTTATGCTGGCCAGAATTTCCCCAAGCAATACCAGCAGTGTGTGATCCGGAGCAGAGATAGAGGGGACTCAATTGTTGGCCATCCAACAACTTTACTCCACCATAGTAGAGAGAGGGAGACTTTGCTTGGAAGTAAATACATCCTTGCATCGGGACTTAGAACCCCAAGTTATAAGGGCTCCTTGGCAAGTGGTTTAACGTTTCATCCTCATTTCCTACCAGCACTTAATAAGAGGGGACGTAAGCACTGCTGTTTGTATTATTGAAGTTGTTTGACTCTATTTAGAGGTTTTTTCTTATTTTTTTTAGTTTTAGTTTAATTTTTATGTTTGAATATGCATGTTATTTCTCTATCTAGTATGTTTATGTTCTAGCATGTTCCATTAACTTGCTTGAATCCATATCTTTTCTGCTTGTGACCAATAACTTAAGAGGGTAAACCACACCCCTTAAGTTGGTGTGATTTCATACATGTGTGCACCAAACACACTAACACATGATTGGAGAATCCACTAAAATTTATTTCCAAGTTTATGTGGTTGTGCCTTTTTGCAGAGACCTCCATCTGTGCTGTGGAGCTGGGCTGAAATTGCCCCCTTTTTCTCCTTCAGTCTCTAGTTCATTCCAAGTGATAGAATGAAGCAGAAAAACTCCAAAAAAGTACTCTTGTAGGAATTTTCGCGCTTTTACCTCAGACTGGTGCGCCCAGGGCGCACGTTCAACACTGACCTGCATGCTAACATCGTTCCTGTTGCAGCCTTTTGCAAGAAAAAGACAGAATGATAAATTTATCCCATATTTCTATCTTTTCGTGCTTGTAAAGTGTCTGGAAGCGCATAATACATCTTCCAACACTAGTTGAGGTATCCCACAGCTTGCTTAATCTCACTCTTTGCTACTTTTGGTAGGCTTGGTGTTAGTTTTATTTCAAGTCGATTTTTACAAAGTTCACACATAGTTTAAGTAGGGGGGAAATTAACTTGCACTCTGATTTTTTTTTACGTTTTGCAAATTTAGGTACCAACACACCTAGATAATTAGCCAATGTAAGTGGCCCAAGTCCACGCATGTTTAGCTAGTTCCTTTTTCTAGTGTAAAAGTCATTAGTTTAGTTCAATTTTTGCACTAGGATTTTAGGACCAGGATTGAATTGTCAATAGAAGAGAAAGTAATCTCTACCGCCTTTGCACCCTCCGGTGATCTTAGGAAAGCATATTAATGCTCTCTATTCACAGTTCAACATATACCTATAGTTGATCACATAGATTAACTAGGAAAATAGAAAATGTCCCATATCCGCACATGTTTTTCTTTTGAGCAAAGAACAATAGAACATAGTTTAATAGGGGATTTTGAAAATGATTATCACATATCCACACGTTCAAAATATGTGCTTGTTCACATTTTGCTCACACACATCCACACACTAAGCAAAGCAAAGACACCTAAAACTTACTTAACAAAACTCACTAAATTCTCTCCATAGGGGCCACAAAATAATTTATAGTCTAAGTTAGGATCAAGGGGGTAGGCATCCAATAAGCCGCCTTGATCATTCTTCATATTGAAACATAGAAGTTGACTATTTAGGGAGCTTTCAAATCCACCTATCAGCCCACAGAAAAGAAAACTCAAGCGCGACAAAGACCCGATTCAAAGTGGGTTAGGCTTAGGTGCAGTACGTGCGGTATCAGTTGGGGCTACCTGACTCAACGAATAACCGGTACTGTTAGCTAAACTGCCAAGAAGCCCAAGACTCAAAAGTTCACGTGGGACAGTGGTACTTAGTGGCCAAAATTAGGGCATCCTTTTCCTATAGGTGACAGTGTAGGCAAGCACTAGATCCTCTACTCTTACCTTGGTGGATTTTCTTCGGTTGACTGGGGGTATCACTAGCTCTTACGAGACATTGTGCCAGCACTCGCAAGATATCTTCTCAAGCCCCAGTTATATTTGAGTGTGTGGGGACGATTAGGTCTTCTAGGATTTGAGTATCATACAAAAACAAACAAAAACCATATTTTTTGATTGACTGATCACATAGGATTAATTTAAAGGGAAACTTTATTTTATTTTCGCTTTGTTTTATTTATGTGATTAGAATTTCACTTTGATCTCTATCCTCTCAAATATTTCCAAAGCCATATCTAGTCGATGCCAAAATGGACCCAACGGGAACTCGTCGATCTAGACGTCTTTTGGACCTCCCCCATTACCGGGAGGGGTTCCAGGTCTTTCGCCATTTAGGCGTCAAAGACGGAATGCTGCCACCATTATTGGTCCATAATTTTTTAGGGAATCCTTAGTTGGGAACCCTGGTCTGTCTCCCAATGCCACACCACATACCACTCCTCCCACAACCCCTAGAGGGAAGAGGAGTGCTACAAATTCGAGAAGCTAGTCGAACACATAGCAGGGTACGTCGCAAAAAAACCCTCTTCCTAACCAGAGCATTGTGTTTTCACAAGTTGCAATGGCTACAACCTCCCAGTCACCTTTTCTAGCTTCGTTGAATCTACCAGATTTAACCAAGTTAACGAATGACCCCATTTCACACAACCCCATATGGCCTCCCATGCCCACGAAGCTCCCTTTGGACATTCCAAAGTCCGAAGGAAAGCAAGCGGAAGACCCAAGAAATCATGTCATGACTTTCCACCTGTGGTGCTCATCGAACATCATCGTTGATGATACTATTCGATTAAGACTGTTTGAACGCACTCTGATAGAAGTAGTAGTGAAATGGTATGTGGAGCAACCCTCTTCTACACATGGAACCTTGCACCCTCGCCACTGCGTTCCTAAATTATTTTCAGTTACCCATCCACCATGATTCCAGAATGGAATTGCTGACACACTTTAGGAAATCCCCCATCGTCCATATCTCAGACCATCTCCACGAATGGCAATGACGTCGTAGTTTGTGTAAAGCCAAACTCGACGATCGGAAACTGTTAGACATATTCCTGAAAACTCTCACTGTAGAGATTTCAAAGGATGTGGCGCAAGAAAGGCCCATATCCGAAGAGGACGTCATCAACAAGGCCCAACAGCTTGAGTTGATTTATACGCAGTCAGGGTATATTTACAATATCCTGCCAAATGCCCCACGTCTGTAAACGTACAAAGAAATTCCAGGCGTGTCGAACTCTACTGACGGTTTAATTGGGTCATTGACCTAAAGTTACCCAGGCAGCAACAGTCAAAACCCGGTTGCACGTATGATTCTACCCAGAACGTACCACAACCCAGTTATCAAAGTCATCACATGCCTCCGCAAAATTTGACCAGTAGGGCGTTGTCGTATCTCCATGGAGGAACCTATCCTCTCGCTCAGGGGACCCAGTATACAAATATACATACTGACGGAAGAGCTCCCCCCCAACAACCAATTGCAAACCAGGGTCCGCATTATACTCAGTCCCCAGCACAAGACCCACCTATGTAGAATAATGCACAGGTGAAATTTTTTCAACCTTCCCAAAACTAACCATGCCAACCGTATAACCAGGAGAACTACCCTCCTAACGTGGTTAAGAAAAAAGGAAAAAACAAGCCCAAAGGGAATCCTAGACCAGGGGGCAACAACTAGAAATGCCCTCCACGATCTCAGGCTGGAGGCAACTCCAAATGAAATCAGAACCAGGAGCCAAGAATTGCCCAATGGCAGAGCAAAAGGCCACCTCTTCGAACAAGCCACTCTTGTTCGATCTGTTGTGAGTACGGCCATTACGCTCACCACTGTCCCGATCTCCCTGAGCTGAAGAAGCTACAAAGTAGCTAGGGACAAGAAGGATCTTCCCAACAGACAGCAGTGATGCAAGTGCCCTCCCCCCATCAAGGGATAGTTAGCACTCAACAATAAAATCCCGACGACTCCGGAAAAAAAAGCCACAAAATCTACATGACTGGCGAAGAGATGTTTAAAAAAAAAATGGAATCAAAATTATGAAACCCCACTAGACACTAACACGTCAGGGGCTAGTACCAGTGCGCCAACAACACATTTGACCATATCAAAGATGCCTATTGAACCTTTGCCAAATATGGCTAAGGGACCAACTAGGCAAGCAGTAAACTATTCCAAAGTAGCCTACAACTATAACATCGTGGACGATTTAGCTCGATCTCTCACTGCTATGTCAACTTTGGAAGTATTGCAATCATGCCCAAAATAATGGAAAGCCTTACTTTCCACATTAGACGATATCAACCCTGCTGATACACGCCTAATGGATTTTGATTTAGAGAAAGCCACCCCTGGGCTTCCTTTTATGATCACCTTTCAGATACCAGTATCGGTCCAAAATATCACCATTCATCGATGTGTCATTGATGAGGGTGCATCCACGTGCATCATGTCAAAAGATATTTGGCAGAAGTTAGGGTCTCCTGAACTAAAACCATCAGTCATCATGCTTAGAGCATACGATGGTAATCCTTCAACCCCCGCCGGCCTATACCAAAACGTCCTGGTCTACTTAGCCGGAAAGACGGTCCTTATAGACATTGAAGTCTTGGACACTCACTTGGACTATTTTATACTCCTTGGTCGGAACTATATGTAAGCCATGTCAGCCATAGCCTCCTCTGTCTTCCACACTATGATGTTTCCCCACGAGGACCGCATCATTAATGTTGACCAATTGATGCATAGAGAAAAAAGACCCCTAATAAACACTGATGTAATTCTACCCTACGTAGATACATCCACCGATGCGATTTCACAGTATCAAGCATTTAGCCCTGGCTAGTTAAAATTGCCATCCATCCTAGGGTCATTCCTAGGATATCCCCCCATTATACCTGAGTCATCACGTGATGTCACAGGAGCTTCGGTGTGCATGATGTCCACATCAAGCACGGAATCTAGCTAGGACACAAACACAAGCAGTAATGAAATTGAGTCCTCGGCCACGACAACCTCTCTAGCCTATGCCACTTCCAAAATTCCTTTTCTCCACCCCGTAGATGGTTTCACATCCCAACAGGTTTTGACAACAATGGTGTTATCAAACATATCGTTTGCAATACCATTTATGTATCTCATCCCCCCTACTAGGATAGGAGGCACACACATCACTGCCACAGGGTTAAATACCCTCAGTCCCGAGGAGGCCCCACCTGTTTAGGAAATGGTTGAAAGCATCCTTGCAAAGGAAATTCCCATTGCAAAACCGATGATTATGGCTAAGAAAACCGAGAGAAGAGGAAAGAAGCTGGAAACTTGTAATATTCCAAATTTTTCCTTCAATAAATTGGAATATTAGATTTTGCTAATTTCACTTAGGAGTTGAATAATTGGGTGAGAAGGCCCATTCATAATAAAAACATGGATAAAATCCCTCTATTATGAAAGGGGATCAGCCTTGGAACTAGATTTCATACCCTCATATGTGAAAGGAGACATTTGTAAAGAGGTTTGGTTAAGTTTGACCAAGTCAAACAGCACAGAGGTATGAGGTGGAAAGCACTCTATGGGACAGCGCAGAGAATCAGAAGGGAATATTCCTTTAAGGAGGAAACCCTAAAAGAGTGGGGCCCATGGAGAGGGAGCTCTCATGTGTTTAAAAGGAGGGCAAGGCAGCCATTGTTTGACATGCATATGATGATAGATTTCTTGTTTGTTTAGACTATTGGCATTCTCCAGTTGTTCAGCTAAGTTGCTGTGTTGCTTAGCACTAGGGTTTCCTGTTTAGGAATCCTTCACCTTTCTTGAGAAGCCTCTTGAAGGAGTTGTACTGATTTTCCTCACATCTAGGCTTGAGGCCAATCATCCTGCTCCAGGACATCATTATTGTTGTAGCAGCATAATGTTGTGTTGCAGGGTGTCGCAGTGAGGAGTCACAACACCTGTTCCATCACTTGTTTTTCAGAGGGAGAGTCTTTCTTTCCATTGGAGGATTAGTTTGGAAGCCATTGGAGCTTATTTCAGATCTTGGCATTGGGCCAACTCATTCCCTTGCCCCTACAACGCAGTTTGCTTCAGTAACTGCGTTATTTTCATAGAGCATTTACTGTGGGGTTTTACAGTGTTGATTGGAGGGTGAGATATTCAGTGTAAGGATTAGCCTTCCATTTGAGAGATCCATTGGAGGAGATATTAACATCAGATGCAACATCTTCAGTCTTCTCCATCCAGTTCCATTTTCTGAGTTGCAGCTGCTACCCAACAACTCTGACGTTTTTTCCATTTTGTATATTTCAGCCAATCCTTCGGAGGATTGATGTATTATTACTTTCAGTGGTCAGAGCCTTGCTCCCCCACTTTATTTGAGCTATAAATTGTCATATATTTGTATTGATGATATTTATGCAGAAGTGTCCCTTATAAACTGCACAGTCATAGCCAGGGTTTATGCAGATATAGCAATGTTCTTCTATTTCATGTACATGTCTTGTTGAGGCTTGCATTGCCTTTCTTGAGTGGATGTTTCCTCAAGAATTTGTACTCTTTATACTGCTATAACATTATTTGTTGGCTATCTATATCTTCTTGTCTCACAGCTAATAAAATAACATTGTTGATCTATTTTATGTTCATGCATTGGTTGCAGTCCCTTCATAGGGCACTTTGTGAGGACATCTAAGTGTGGGAGATATGTTTAATCCACTTAGAAGGATTTATTTGAAGCCTCCTCTTGGATTTAGGACTTAGACACATTGGTCTAAGGGATCCAGGTCCTGGTTTCAATTCCTGTAGCAACCATTACTAGAAAATGTGTTTTCTAGTCATGCCTTGCTAGCTGTTCCAGATTTGGAATATTACAGTGGTATCAAAGCAACTTTATTGGCTTAGCCTGTGAGTCTAAGCCCAAGAAGATCAGAATGATGAAGAAGATGAGATTGCTCTCATCAATATTCAGAAATGAGAAGATCCTCTCCAAAGAGGAAGAGCAAAAAGAAGAGGAAGGACCATGCACTTCCTATTCTCATCGAGAAGAAGAAAAGCATGAAAGAAAATTGGATTATCAGATTCTAAGTGATTACCTTTTTGAGTACAGATCTCAACCTAGAGCCTTCAAGGAGACTCTATATTTTCCTCATTTCATCCAGTTGAAAGAAGCGAAGAGACCCTACAGCAGAAGAGAAATCAGAGGTAATAGATTTCTGTTTTCTACCTTTGATGGGTCATCTACAGCAAGGACTTGGGTGAGAAAGCTGGAAGCCTTTTTTCTGCTGCATCCTCTAGTAGAGGAAGAAGTTGTTGACATCTCAACACTACACATGGAGGGTGAAGCCTATGTTTGGTGGTTCAGCCACTTGAGCCATGCAAGGGTGAGAAATTTTGCAGAGTTCACTCAAAGGTTGATTAAAACCTTTGACGGAGAAAGAACAAAGGAGAAGAAGCTCACACCACCACCTGAGGAGCTTTTTCCTAATGCTGTCACACTCATGGAGGAGTAGTCACATGCATCAATAGTTGGGGTAGCCAACACTTTTGAGGAAGGAACTCTTGTAGCCCTACAAGAAGTTCCCAAATCTCATCAAGGTATGAAAATATTTCCACAATCTATTGTTACAGCAAATTCTTTTGATCAATGTGGAGATTTACTTTTACATGGCCAAGGGTCAAATCCCATTGCTACCATAGAGCAGCTTGGTTGCACTGCATTGTGCAACATGAAAACATTCAAGGAGGAATCAAACCATCATTCTCCTGAGCCATTGTTGGATTGTACATCACACTTGAGGTTGGGGTTTGAAGACTTGAAGGATGATAGTAGACATCTTGGAGTGAGAAACCCTTTCTCCTTTCAAGATGACACTTTCTCAATGATCTCCTCTCAACTCAAAGAGGAACTTCTACTTTCAGCAGATCCAAGACCCCATTGGTTTTGGAAGACTATTGTTGAGAGGGAGGTATCAAGGAGAGATCTCATTAGAGGTGCACTTCAACACACCCTGGAGCGAAAAGATTTTATTCCTTTCTCACAGGAGCAGATAGAAGATGGAGGACATCTTAGGATGGTTAACATCTCTCATGCTTGTTTTGGAAATTCCTTGATCCATACACATCATGATGGGAGGTTTTTTCCTACCACCTATTTGGGTCCTTATAGGGTCTCATTGATCCTTGAGAATATTTCATTTCAAAATCCCATGGAGTGCAAAGATAGAGATTTGGTTTGGGAAGATGGTAGCCCTCATGGGAGGAGTACCAAGATGAAGAGAAGGAGAAAGCATCCACAAGTGATTGAGTGGATGTGGTTGATGAGCAAGGAGCTGGGAGGCTACTTGCAGATATATGACACCGGGCAGCAGGAGGCTTGGCTGCGCTGGTTACTCTTGAAAGAGTTTGGCCATCACTTGGCATGCACTCTTCCTAAGAGTAGGAGGAGGGAGGAGAGATGGCAGGATGCTTGAATTATTGGGCAGCATAGAGTATGGGTGCATGGTGTTTATGTGATACTCATATCCTTCATTGTGTCTTCATCACATGAGTTGTATGATGGGAGTATGGGGAGGCAACAAAATATTTTGTTGCTTTGCTTGTTCTTGGGAGAGAAAGAGCAGATTTTCTCTCACACTTTGCATGATGTTGCAGGAGGAGGAGATGGCATTATCTCCTTGGCTTTTGATGATACAGAGGTACTTCCACCTTAGGAGGAACTTCTTATGTATTGCAGCATTACCAGAGGAGTCTTTGACAAGGAACATGTCAAAGAACAAATTTTTGTATTGACAAGAGCTTATTTTCATGAGCTCACAATGTTGTCACTTAGGAGCAGAGACTTATGGATGGAGTGTCCCCAGGATCACTTCACATTGTATGCACTTGGTGAACAAGGAGGAGGTTATGATGATAGAGTAGTGGATAGAGGCATCTATCACTATGACATATTCTTCTTGACTTGGGTTTCCAAGCATGAGGAGGATTATCTTCTTACAACACATGGTTCATTCTTCTACATAGCATGCCAAAACACTATGGAGGACTCACTCATGGATCCTTGTACCATCTTACTTCCGGCATATGGTAAGAAGTTTGTTTATACATTCATTGATTTGCATACTCTTACCATTACTATGCAGAGCATTGCTTCACAAGAGGGAAAGCTTGTCACATTGCTCCATGATCATGGTTGGGCCAATCTATATGATGGAGGCAGCCATCTCTTATGTGGCCTTGGGAAAATGTTTTATCATCACATGTATTTTCAGTTGTTGCACTCTAACATGTACCATATGAGGACATGCATGATTAACCATGTAAAAAGAAACATTTTTCCTTGTACTTTTCTCAAGCAGCTGGTTGTAAAACTGCACTGTACACACCTAGGAGACTGTTGGTATCTTCAAGCACCACATGAAGCCATCAATATTTCCTTCATTATTGTATTGATCATGTCTACATTTTTTGATATTGTTTCTATTGAGAGCATGATTGGGAGATTGACACTTGATTTAGATGTGTCGTTGAGGGAAGAAAATTCCCATATTTTCTGCACTACATGTTCTAATGGGAGCATGAGAAGAGATATGGCCACCATAGCCACATGTTTTTTCTCTTTTGAGGTGGACCATGAGATTGATATTCATCCATTGCATAATCATGGGCAAGTATTTGATCATGTATTGTTGACACATTCAGCCATTTACTATCCATTAGTAGATGTGATGGATTTTGTACATTACTTGCCATATTATTTTCCGAAGTTGTAGTGGATGAAACTGTGCTGGGTCCTCTTGAGATATTGTTTGTACCATGCATCATCATGTAAAACTTGCATCAAAATTCTCATTGGGATACTCTATGATGACCATGTCTTATTCATCATGGATGATTTGTTTTGGGCCAACTTGTTCTTCAATGTTGGAGAATAAATATTTGGAGGATTTTTCTTCACTTTGCCATTTGAGGGCAATACTTTTGCAGCCCAGGATCAGCACACACTCTACACTTATCATGAGTGGAGAGAAGGACATCATGGGGTAGGCTATGATGCTTACCATGTTCAGATTTTCAGCCCACCTTCATTCACGGAGCTTGAGGTGGAAGAAGATTTTCAGGAGTTGCTATGTTGGGCGGTGACTCATTTTGTTTGGATGATTGCTTGGGGATGGAGGATCCACATGGGGAAGATGTTCCTCATCATATTTCAGAATCCATGCCTTGGGTGGAGAATTTCCAGTGCTATCCTTGAAGTTTCTTGAGGACAAGCAACATTTGGGAGGGGAGGACTGTAATATTCCAAATTTTTCCTTCAATAAATTGGAATATTAGATTTTACTAATTTCACTTAGGAATTGAATAATTGGGTGAGAAGGCCCATTCATAATAAAAACATGGATAAAATCCCTCCAGTATGAAAGGGGATCAACCTTGGAACTTGGAGTGTAAAAACTCTGGTAAACTTGATAAATATATATTATTGTTGATAAAAGATGATTATGAGATATGATTACAATGGGGAATCACCGAAAATATAGCCTCATGGTGTCCCTTGGTGAAGAGGCATGATCTTTGATCATGCCCTTTCAGTTAATAAAACCTAAGATAACTATATCTAGCTAATAATTAATAAAATATACATAACATTGCCCCTCTCTTAAAGATGCTTTGTCCTCAAAGCATACGTAACGATGGACAATGTTGACGAACGCCTGGGTTTCTTGAGCGGTGGGCTCTTGCTTCCCACATTTTAAAAAGATCGTGGAGCATATTCTCGAGTTCAATCTTTTGTTGATCTGGATAGTGAAAAGATCTTATATCGACAGGGTCGGATCCTGTCTTGACTTCTATTGGATGTTTGATTTTCCTATCGGGAGGCACTTTTATGGGTAGATCCTGGAATACTTTTTCGTGTGTCCGAACTAATCCTTGTTCTTCTGGTGACTCTTCGTGGCTCCCTTTTGAAGTTAACATTTCTAACTGATGAAATTGTACTGTAGACGCTGACGCTCCTGTTTGAATCATCTTCGTCATCAGAGAGGAAGATACGACTTGATCTTTTGGGACTTGGAATCCATACAACCTGTGTTTCTGCCCTTTCCACTTAAAACTTATAAACTATTTCTGATGGTTGGTAGAATAAGTACCTAGAGTTTGTAGCCATTGAATTTCTAAGACCACATCTACTCCTCGTAATGGAACTGTGTAGAATGGAGATTCTAAATGAAAGTTTTTTATCTGTAGTTTAACTTTATGGCATTTCCCTACTTTCTCAATCTTCTTACCATCAGCCACCATTACCTTCATATTAGGCATGGGGAAGGTAAATATGTTAAGTCTTTTTGCCATGGTTGAATCTAGAAAATTGTGGGTACTGCCAGTGTCGATGAGAACCATTACGTTGTTGTTCTTGATATGTCCTCTTAACCTTAGGGTTTGAGGTTGTGATATGCCTGTCATAGCTGATAATGACACTTGCGGAATAGTTTCGCCATCCACTTCTGGAGAGAACTCTAAGTTGTCTTCTAATCCTTCTATATATGAATCATTACTATTAGCGTCGTTAGTTGCGTCACAACTGTATAGATTTTTCGCTTTTCCATTAGTACATCTGTGCTTAGGGTCCCAGTTTTCACCGCAACGCTTGCACTTGCCCTCTCTCATTCTTTGTTTTTCCATACTAGATTTTTCTTCTTCACGAAGATGGAACGAGACATATTTTGTGTCCTCTATATTTTCAGATCGAGGAAATCTTTGTCTCGAATATACTTTTTCCGGTTTTGATAATCTTTCAAATTTCTTTTCAGCAGCTTTTGCTTTTTTCCTTGCTACTTCTACGGACGTAATTTCATGTAGTTCGAGCTCTTCTTGTATATGGATTTTAAGTCCTGAGATGTAAGACTGAATTAGACGAGATTCTGACAATCCCGGTACTCGTGTTGCCAAGGTCTCCCATTCTCGAGTGTACTCATCCACATCTCCTTTTTGGCGTAATTTGATAAACGTTGAAAAGAACTTTTCTTCTTTTATGCCTTGAAACCTTTTGAAGAATGCATCCTTAAATTTCCTCCAACTGATAGCGAGCATCGTCTTTTTCCACCACATATACCAATTATATGCTTCTCCTTCCATTTTCATGGAAGCATGTTTAATTTTTTCGTCATCACTAGTAATGTCAAAAATCTCAAAATATTCTTCCGCTTTATTAAGCCATGCAACGCTATTTTTTTCATTACCATCAAATTTGGGTAGCTCGATTTTGGCTCTTCGCTGATATGCTACTGGTGGAACAAGAAGGGGATATTGATTAGAAAATGCATTCCAGAGCTGCTTATTTTGAAAATCTGCATTACTATCTTCTTGATGATGTGGGGAATCGGTCTTTTCTTGATGCTCTTCTGAGTTTCCTGAATCTGCGGATTTGTTTTGTTGATTTTGTTCCATGTTAGGAAATATTGGGGATTGTGTCTGACTTAACTTATCTATCTTATCATTTAGCTTATTGAAGAGTTCTATCATATTGTTCATTGCTTCGCTATGCTCTGTCATCTTGTTCATTGCTTCGCTATGCTTTTCTGTGGCCTCGTGATGATTTAGCCACATTTGTCTTTCTATTCGATTTGTCGTATCATGAATCTTTTTGATGTCGTTGGAGTGCCCTGCAACTGTACCTTCAAGATCAACTAATCTTTTTCCGAATTCTTCGGAATTATTATTGATTTGTTTCTCAAGATCTCCCAATTTCTTCTGGAATTCAGCCATCGACATCGATGAAGACATTGAACGTGTATGGAGAATATTTTTCTGCCAGTTTCTCTCCTTCTTTTCTTTAAAATTAATTAATTAATTAATTTATTATTATTATTATTATTATTATTTTTTAAACTGTATAATTATTATATATATATAATTATTAATTAAAAATTATATAATATATATAATTTAATTATATAATTATTAAATGAGAATTATATAATATATAAATAAATTATATATATTATAATTTTTAATTATAATATATATATATATATATATATATATATATATATATATATATATGAGTTTCTAATAAACCTTTTGTGAAGTTGCACCTCTCCACGTCCGGTGACACGTCTGAGTCCGATTGACAACCCCTATTTCAATTATTTAGTATGCGAATAACAGTGGACGCAGATGGTCACGACAGTGAGGGATCGAACCATATGTTGGTGGGTTTGAGGCGGATTAGATGCGAGCGAACTTGCGGAGAACGCGCTGACAGGAAGGATCACGAACAGAGGAAGGGTACGCCTAACGACAGAGGAGAGGGAGACACAGTTGTAGGGGAATGAAGATAATGGTGGTTGAACAACGTTGCAGGTGGCAAGATCGATGCTCTGAAAGATGATTTTTTTTAAACAAATCGATTTTGTTTCCTTACCAACCGTCACACACTGTTTCACGATTTTTTTATAGCTGTGCCCGTTCGAAAAGACACACTGTGTTAGAATATTTCGTTGTTATGTTAGGAAAAATGGTTGTCGAGGTGGAGACAATGGGAACAACTGTAATGAGCGCTGATGGAAAGCTGCAGCGGCGGACGGAAAATTGATGGCGGGGAGGCGGAAGAAGGTCGAGCGGAAGTATGGAAGGGGGGGGGGGGTGCGAATGACAACGGGAGGGGCGGCGGAAGTAGGTGATCGGAATGGGCAGCAGAAGTGGGTGGTAGGATCCGAGGGTGGGTTTTCCGCAGGAGGGCCGAGGTCGTGTGGAGATATGAGATAGCGTAGGGAATGAAGGCGGCGGTAGAGTCGACGTGGACAGGCAAGAGCAAGGGCGAAGGCGTTGGAGAGACTGGGGACTTGTGCGATGGAAGAGGAAGTGAGGGCCGTAAGGCCAAGAGTGAGGGAAGATTGCCGGGTTGGGGAAAGCGTAGGAGGGTGGGAAAAGATTGTAAATTTATTTATCTTTTATTTTTTAAAACAAATGTTGTGGGGTGTAATGGGGAAGAGGGAATGAGCGTGAGAATGTTGGGAGGAAAAAATCTGAAAATTTTTTATTTTTATTTTTTTAAACCAAGGTTGCTGTCCACAAGCACTTGGTAAAAAAAATCTGCAATCTGGAATTCTTGAAATTCCTTAATTCTGGGTGATCGTATAGATCCCGAAGAGCGATGGCTCTGATACCAATGGAGTGTAAAAACTCTGGTAAACTTGATAAATATATATTATTATTGATAAAAGATGATTATGAGATATGATTACAATGGGGAATCACCGAGGCTTTAAATATAGCCTCATGGTGTCCCTTAGTGAAGAGGCATGATCTTTGATCATGCCCTTTCAGTTAATAAAACCTAAGATAACTATATCTAACTAATAATTAATAAAATATACATAACAGAACTAGATTTCACACCCTCATGTGTGAAAGGAGACATTTGCAAAGAGGTTTGGTTAAGTTTGACCAAGTCAAACAACACATAGGTATGAGGTGGAAAGCACTCTATGGGACAACGCAGAGAATGAGAAGGGAATATTCCTTTAAGGATGAAACCCTAAAAGAGTGGGGCCCATGGAGAGGGAGCTCTCATGTTTTTAAAAGGAGGGCAAGGTAGCCATTGTTTGACATGCATATGATGATAGATTTCTTGTCTGTTTAGACTATTGGCATTCTCCAATTGTTCAGCTAAGTTGCTGTGCTGCTTAGCACTAGGGTTTCCTATTTAGGAATCCTTCTCCTTTCTTGAGAAGCGTGTTGAAGGAGTTGTACTGATTTGCCTCACATCTAGGCTTGAGGCCAAGCATCCTCCTCCAGGATAGCGTTATTGCTGCAGCAACATAATGTTGTGTTGCAGGGTGTTGCAATGAGGATTCACAACACCTGTTCCATCACTTGTTTTTCAGAGGGAGAGTCTTTCTTTCCTTTGGAGGATAAGTTTGGAAGCCATTGGAGCTTATTACAAATCTTGGCATTGGGCCAACTCATTCCCTTGCCCCTACAGCGCAGTTTGCTTCAGTAATTGCGTTATCTTCATAGAGCACTTGCTGTGGGGTTTTGCAGTATTGATTGGAGGGTGAGATATTCAGTGTAAGGATCAGCCTTCCACTTGAGAGATCCATTGGAGGATATATTGACATCATATGCAACATCTTCAGTCTTCTCCATCCAATTCTATTTTCTGAGTTGCAGCTGCTGCCCAGCAACTCTGACATTTTTTCCATTTTCTATATTTCAGCCAATCCTTCGGAGGATTGATGTATTATTGCTTTCAGGGGTCAGAGCCTTGCTCCCCCACTTTATTTGAGCTATACATTGTCATATCTTTGTATTGATGATATTTATGCAGCAGTGTCTCTTATAAACTGTGCAGTCATAGCCAGGGTTTATGCAGATATAGCAATGTTCTTCTATTTCATGTACATGTCTTGTTGAGGCTTGCATTGCCTTTCTTGAGTGGATGTTTCCTCAAGAATTTGTACTCGTTCTACTGTTATAACATTATTTGTTGTCTATCTATATCTTCTTGTCTCACAGCTAATAAAATAACGTTGTTGATCTATTGTATGTTCATGCATTGGTTGCAGTCCCTTCATAGGGCACTTTTTGAGGAAATCTAAGTGTGGGAGATCCGTTTAACCCACTTAGAAGGATTTATTTGAAGCCTCCTCTCAGATTTAGGACTTAGACACATTGGTATAAGGGATCTAGGTCCTGGTTCAATTTCTGTAGCATCCATTACTGGAAAATGCGTTTTCCAGTCATGCCTTACTAGCTGTTCCAGATTTGGAATATTACAAAATTCCTGCCACACAATAGGAATCACCAGTTTGTGCGATATGCGACGTAATAGGAAACCCTACCCATATGTGCTCAGAGCTGGAAAATTAAAACCACTCCTCGACTCTAAGGCAGACATCGCGACGCCACGTTCCCGAAAAAAGGAACCTTCCACCAAAGGTAATGACAAAGCATTGCATACCAATCATGCATGCGCTATCTACAAAAATTATGGGCAATATTCCGATCATTGCCCTAAGATTCTGTGATATAGGGATGCCTTGCATGCCATCGAGCGATCCTATGAAGAGGATCCCCCCACCAAGTCTGCTGGAGATGAACCTTATACCATCCTGTACCTACAGGAGGAAAGACAATCACCAGAAAGACGCCCGTTCATATTTCCCCCTCCTATCATACGCTGCACGTTGTGCGATGAACGTGGTAACTTCATCGATGGATGCGCAACCCTAGAAATCATCCACAGATGGTATCTGATAGAACGGGTTTACTACATCGGCTTGCGGGCAACGCAATTCACATGTCCCTTATGTACCGACAACCACCTTATGGAAAATTGTCACTACATACCCCGATTCTGCTTAGCACTGGTTTGTTTGTGCTCAGCCATAGTCTACCTCTCCCAAGAATATGGCATAGACTCGAAATCCATGAACAACTCAACAACCCAAGAAGAGGTGACGAGTAGATCCATCCTATTCTTGTCGGTTGAAAAGTGACAAATCAAGGAACCCCCAGTTACCCCCAACTGCTCTCTACAGAGAAGCCCAACATGTGCGTTATGTAAACTGCCCAATCACGTGGTTGCCATTTTCCCTGATTTAGCAACGTTACGACGTTGGTACCCTGCCAAAAAAAAAATTAAGCATGACGAGACCCCCATATCTAGGCTATTTTTCCAAATATGTTAGGGCAATCACTGTGGACAATGCTGTACCTATATCCCATGATTTCTTCCCTTCATTGATATGATTCATACAATAGAGAAGAAGCGGGACGATGAACTCAAACGATATAGAAAGTACATTACCCATAGGCCAACGACCCCACACCCACACGGGCATGATGGGAAAACTAGGACAACACACCAACCAAGCATGACTCGGGCCAAACCTAGGATAACATGCGGACTATGTGACCTAAATGACCACCGGGTCAATCAGTGCAAAGAACTGAAGCCCCTTGCAAGCAATTTTCACACAGTCTCTTCTCTGCGTCAGAGACTTCTCTCTAACCAAGAGAAGATCACATATACCTATTGTCGGATTTGTTCACAATTTCATCATACAATTAAATGTGAGAATATCCCCAAGCTAAAAGCGACAAGAGCAACATTAAGTCTACACTCCCCCAAAGAGTTAGACACACCCAGCCCAACAACACGGAAATGGAAGAAGAATACCTCCTCGTCTACAATAGATCCTTTCCAAGCGTCCACATCTAGGACGACGAGTAGTGTTGATTCCCATAAAATCTACTCGGTTGGCACGGTGATACCATGCACCATTTTCATTGACCAAAACCACGAGCCAGAGGCATGCGCACTAGTGGTAACATTCAGGCACCTCTTCACTAGGCACAATTTCCACCCATACTAAATTGACCATCCTAGCGGGGAACCCAAATGTGTGCTTACGAAAATCCCCATCACGGAGATTCCCCCCCCACCAAACGCTGACGACAAGATACACCACATACGATTTGTATCATCACATATCGAAAATAGGATTGCAGCTGCCCCCATGTCCCAGGATTTCCACCTTATTCCTATTGCAAAAGGTCAAGATATCTTGCGCTTTTGCATCGATTTCCGCGAGATCCCTAATTTGCATGCCACCATCGAACTTATCGATGATACCCAGCCTCTAGAATAGCGTCTAGTACAACTAGAGCTTGTCGACGAAAGCCAACGACAGCCACTGCAACAAAATGAGGATCATAAGAAAAGTGTAAAAGCATCATTCAACTGCCACATAAACCCTCTCTCATTCACCGAGGGAGAACAATCCTCTGCTATGATGTCGCAAAAGAAGCCCTAGGGCCAGGAAAGTTCGAAACCCTATGGAAAGGACCCTACATCGTAAAACATTGCCTCCTCCAGGGGGCATACATCTTGACAGAGTCAGACGGGACATGCCTCAGCAACCCCGTCAACAACCTTTACCTTAATAAGTTCTACTCATAAGGGCCAATCAGGCCCTACCCTAGAGTTAACATACACAAACCCAACCACTTTAAATTTTTGACCGAAAGACTTATTTCAAAATGCACTCAAGTGCCGCAATGGATTACCAACCTGAACCTTACCTCAGATTTGCTAATGGAGCATCAAGATGGTCTCAAAGTTCAACAGCAGTTTCCTGGGTCATCTATCATCTTGAACGATCACCAATCTGCACCAACGGTGTGTGTATTGGTTCGACAACAAAGAATCATGAAGAATATGACGCCGTCATCAGACTTATGTGCGACGCCCTCCATCAGAGCATACGCCATATGCATGTCTACCTCGATTCCCAGTTAGTAGTGTCGCAGTTAAACCAAACATTTGAGATAAGATATTCACATCTATTTAGAAAATATTTGCATGAAAAAAGATTATGCAGACAATTTGACTATATTAATTTTACACATGTACCAAGGAGTCAAAACCAAACAATTGATCGCATAGCTAAAAAAATTATAAACTAGAATGCATCTCGAATAAACCATCACTCATAAAAAAAAAAAACATAGAAAACATATATATCCTTCAGCATAACACGAATCCATAAACACAACATGTAGAGCTGCAAAAAATATCTTTCATATATATATCATCATGGTGTCTGTGTCTGAGTACAAAAAATAGTGTTTCTGATCCATTGGCCAGCCCCAAGACACACAAAAAGTCGTCAAAAATAGGGGAAGCATCCTCATAATGGATGCTTTCCCTATGTACAAGTAAACTCTAGGGCGGTGCTCCTCTAGGTGGGGCACCTGGACCCACAGCTGCTCCCGGTACCACTACTGGAGGCGCTTTCAAAACTGAGATTGCCATTCAAAGTAAAATATGTCGATAGTCCCTCTCCTGGGCCATCTGCGTCTCTAGCCAGACCTCCTTGAGATCATCCAAAAAGCCTCGAGAAGGCATCCCCTGGGACAAGCGGTCCACTTGATCCCAGGCATCCTCTAGAACTAACACTTGATTAGTCAGCTTAGCAATGCGAGCCTCTGCCGCATCAACATGCACCGCCTCCACATCGGCACGAGCTTGCTCGGTCACAAACTTGACAACAGTCGAGCTACTGCCCTCTCCCGAATGACTAGCACCACCACTAGGTCCACCACCCTGAGGCTGTGAAAGATCTCCACCTAGCCCCCCACGACCACCCCGAGGTCTCCAAAGAGGACCATGGCTAACCAATCGAGCCATGGGGTGACCTACCTCACCAACATCTGCAAGAGTAACAAAAACTATGTCAGTGTCACCATCAAAACACATAAAAACATATATAATTAAATAAATTCAGAAAACATAAAAACATACCTGCTGGCCCACAGGAATAAATAGGAGGGAGACCCATCTCTGGATCCCCCCGGAAGTCCATCCCTGCATATGGGAATGTCAGAAGCCTCTGGGGGTTGACCTCAAACCAGGATTCCGTTGTGGCGTTCCACTAATGTCCCACCATACCCTCGCCCCCTCACGACATCACATGAGCCCACCTCCTCATGCGAGGCTCCCGTGGCCCCCCAGGAGGCACCACCGCCATCGGTCTCAATATCACCATCCTCTCGTACATGATTCTACATAGAATAATGGCGTATGGAAATAGCTTTGATCCATTCCAGACCTTATTAAGTTGCGTCACCATCCCGTCATAACAAAAGCAGGCAAAATTGAAAAATGCTCAGCCCTCAGCCGGCGTAAGACTCCAACCTACAGGCCTGATGCCTAATGTGGAGTCGCCAACCCTGCAAGTCACACAATAGCTACCAGAGTGCACCGCTCGGCCAAGTCTGTCACTGAGGAAATGGCTATGCACCCCTCCGTAAGGGCTGCCCCACCAAAATGACGCACCTAGAACCTCTCCAAATCCACCCTCCCATAAGGGAGTGGATACTGCAACACCTCACCCTGAGGTAGTACCCCGGTCACAAAATATACATCCGTCTCAGGATGGATAGCAATGTCAGTCCCATACAGCAGTCAGTCCTGTGACCGAAGAAGCTCATTCTCCGCAAACTTGAGGAGACCCCATTGCGCCAACTATTGGCATGCCTGACTATCAACGGCTAATGCAGTATGGAGCTCGGGCCAATCCTTCTCCCTCCACAACAACCTGTCATCCAAACAGGAACCAACCAGCAATAGAAAAAACATAAAAAAAGAGGAAAAAATTCCAAAAAAATTTCCTTGCCCTTTTGCGCGCCTGTCCCTCAGACAGGCGCGTTGAAGGTGCACCTATATTTCTCACAGGCGTGCATAAGGTGCACCAAAAAAGGGGAAAAAAGTGCATAAGGCACGCAAAACCCCAAAAAACGCGCATGGAGGGTGTGCTCTTACCCTGATCACCCACACAATCTAAGGTAAAAATTACTCAAAATCCGTACAAACCAGTTTTGTACGGACCCTCGCACCTCAGACGGAAAAAAATAAAATGCAGGACGTCATGGAGGTTCCCTGGGCATGATATCGCTAATCCTTGGTGCTCATGCTAACCGCAACGGCAAGAACTGCTCCGTAGAATCCATTGACCTCTAAAAAATTCAACAAGTACAAATGAATTGAATTAGGGCCATATTCACATATATATCACCCGTTTCAAAAACTTTGGAGGACCATAACGAGAGATCAGAAGGTCCATTCTCCGAACCAAAAACAACACTGTGATCAACACTCCATAATGAACAAAGGCGATACCACGCATTCGCATTCCCGAGAAAATAAATTTTCAACATCGGCAGGTATGCCCTCTCTCATATTCCTTTTTAAAGCTCATGACTTTAATTAATATTTGATAATAAGATGCTTTCCCTTGAGGTATTTTTTTTGCAGGAAAGCTCACAAATCATCCTCGACTCCATCCACTAAAAGTTCCAGAGCATGTTTCATTCTACCCCCAGCATGATAGAGTCGCAGAAAACTCTGCATATCTTGAAGTCATTTCTCCATCAGAAATCAACCATAGGTTCCACATATCCGACTGTGCTTATCATCACCTTGCCCTGCACATGATAAAGATCCTCATTGGTCAGTAGAGCCTTCCCTCCATGGCGCTCATTACCCATAGTAGACCATATATCATAGCAAAAGTGATGCCATGGCCATACCACTTTAGTCCGGGAAGCACCTCATGCCCATCCATCCACCATGCATAAGGTCAAGTTTTCCCATACAAAATAAAACCCCTTTCCTGGACGGTCAAGTTGTACAAGAAGATTAGAAGCGCACTACCATGCCTAGAATTCGGCCCACCATACCTCCATCAACATAATCCCATATGCGATACTTTTTCATTCACTTCATCAACCTCACACATGAGATGAACCAATGGGCCCCCCACCCTCAGCAAAAAACCCTCCTTACGTCATCAGTGAGCGAACACTTTCATGTTTTGGGGCACCCGTCTTTATGTTTTTTACAAACCAAACCTTATTATTTTATTCTTTTGGTAAGTGTACAAATACTGCAAATTATGCACTATGTCCCTCACCCACTCATTCATTTCTTCTCCCATGGAAATAGTCCCTGAACACCCTTGGTTAGAGTATACCACCCTCACGCAAAATACACTACGACATTCATAACTAGGTTATACACACCTTGGAAGTCCTACCGACTCCAGGGATTTCCCCATCAAAAATAGTTATGACTGCCACCAAGTTGTTTTTTATACTCCGACTTTGGGCCACTGAATCCCCATCATCAATTTTCAGTCACCCCTCGCCACCATGCCTATGTTAAACCCATCATGTCCAGGATCTTGATCCTCCATATCAGCGGCCCCCTCATTCAATTTAGGCTTCCTTTTTGTCAACTCCAACAACTATTTTACAAAAAGAAAGCGGTACTTTGGATCGTCCCTCTCCATAAAAGGGGTATCCTCGGGTGACACTGTGGGGGACATCATTGCCCACAGATGTCATCGGTCCTCCTAAAATTTGACTACAACATAAGCTTTCATGTCAAGATGGTATCGTACCTTACAACCATTGCACTTTGATCAAATTCGTCGAAGACCCGTGCCTTCATAAGTGTCTCTGTCAGCAATTTTTACACGACAAGGTCCCAGCCAACACCTATGCATAAATGAGAAGTTATATTCCATACCAAGTTTACGCATATGTGTACCACATTCCACTTATTGTCAAAGAAAAAAATGCCACTGGGGGCGTCAAAAGTCGTCATCATCAACCAATAGATCACTACCATATTAGTGACATAGACAGAACATGTATATGCCAAATATATTTGTTTAACTAGCCACAACATTACGAGCATGGGACATGCCCGCCTCGTAGAAAATTTGTATATATTGTATTATATTTTCTTACAGGGGTCCCACAGGACATGGTCATTCTTCAAATCGGTACAGGGTGTCTCCTATTCCGAGCTACACACAAGTCTCTCTCTCTCTGTGCACAATATACAGAAAAGAAACTATAATGTATTTCAGTTATACAGTTCTTCCTAGACCTCACACATTAGGGGAAAATTGTTAACACTAGAAAATCGTACAAGCAACGATGACATTATTTAATGTCAGGCAGAAGGATTTACAGGGCTAAGAGACATTAGAGAATATAGAAAGTATTTAAAAATATCTAAGTTCTGAAGAAAAATCAAATTTGAACAAGTCACAAATGTTTTTGCATGAAAAATCCTTCGATAAGCACGCCTTTGTGCGCCTTTTGACCCAAAAAGCGCGCAATCTTGGGAGTGGCGGAAGTCACTTTCCAGGACCACAAAAATCACACTCCAGGACATTGATTCCACACTTGGAGCCGCCTAAGGACAACCACCCAAGCCTCCTTAGGACATCAAGGGAGCACACAATGGAATAAATGTGGCACACAATGGAATCACCCCCCTCTCTTGGGTCACCATCCACAATGTACCAAGAGAGGGAAGTAGGATTTGAATTCTCCTATAAAAGGCCACCAAGAGATGAAAAACTTGAGAGCACATTGTTATGCTGGCCAGAATTGCCCCAAGAAATACCAACAGTGCGTGATCCGGAGCAGAGATGGAGGGGACTGAGTTGTTGGCCATCCAACAACTTTAGTCCACCATAGTAGAGAGGGAGACTTTGCACCAAGGCAAGCTTGGAAGTAAAGACATCCTTGCATCGGGACTTAGAACCCCATGTTCTAAGGGCCCCTTGGAAAGTGGGCTAAAGTTTCATCCTCATTTCCTACCAGCACTCAATAATAGGGGAAGTAAGCGCTGCAGTTTGGATTATTGAAGTTGTTTGAATCTATTTAGAACTTTGAATTATTTTTTTTAGTTTTAATTTAATTTTTATGTTTGAATATGCATGCTATTTCTCTATCTATTATGTTTAAGTTCTAGCATGTTCCATTAACTTGCTTGACTCCATATCTTTTCTGCCTGTGACCAATAAATTAAGAGGGTAAACCACACCCCTTAAGTTGGTGTGATTTCGTACATGTGTGCACCAAACACACTAACACAATTAGTATTTGAATTTTGATTTGAATATCATCTCTGACATGTGTTTTTATAGGACAATATAAGTATTTTGTATGTATGTTTGATTGGTTTTTTTCATAAATTTTGAACGTATTTACATTTGAATTTTGAATATTTCTCTGACATATGGTTTGCAGGACAGTGTAAGTATTTTGTTTTTATATTAGTTTGGGTATTTTTCATTAATGCATGTGCAGGAAGGATGATACAATAGGACAACTCATAAACATACTAGAAGGAAAATGCAACGCCAAATTACCATTAATTGAAGCAAGCACAACAATACCTCAACAACTGCTAGTGTTCAAAGAAGCAGTGTCAAGTCAAGTATTAGGTCGTGTCAAAATTCAATATTGTAAAAATCATCATTGTAAAATTGTAAAAGAGTCATTATTGTAAAAGAGTCAATCTTCCAAGAGTTGGAGAGGCATTGTTGGGAGGTATAAGTGTCATTTTTGGATAGTGTTATTTTTGGGTTGAAGGTCATAGTGCGATTGGGTGATTGGTCTAGATCAAGAAAATCATTATGAATCATATTTTATCGTGGATCATTGTCCCTGGTACGAGAGTCCACACTCTTCTCTTGTTTCTGATCATTATAGGGTGGCAGGGAGGTGCTAGGTTGGTGCATGAAGTCACCTACAGGTTGGAGCCTGTGAACACTTTAGGGTAGTAGGTCGGTCTATGATGTCGGGGCATCCATTCAGTTGACTACTGAAGAAACTAGGGTGTTGGGGCTTCCTTCCAATGGGAGCTAGAGAAGAATGCTTTTCTATAATTCTAGGAAGTTATACCTTTCATTTCAGTTTGGGCTTAAGATTAAAGAATTTATTAGAAAAGCGTTCGGTGGTTTTTGACCCAGAGGGGGTTTTCCACCTAAAATTCCTGTGCCTATTGTGTCCTATTGTTTACTGTTGTTACTGGATAAACATCAAGAATAATTGAATATTAACTAATGCTCTAAAAATATTTAAAAGTGCTAATTGATAAGAAAAATTGATTCACCCACCCTCTCAGTATTTCCAACACTTCTTAGTCTCTTTGAGCACACGAGTGGACCTTGAAGGCCTAAATCCTCACTCCTCTGTCTCTTAGGAGTGCACCCTTGGTTTTATCTCTCTCTTGCTTGAGTGCACAAGTGAACCTTGAGGGCCTCTTGTGAGCCTTGCTGAGTTTAATTGCATCCTCCTAATGAAGCCTTCCTATTTTAACCCTATCATGGGCCTATCATGGGAAAATCATTCCATGAGCTAGGTAGTTATAGAATAGATGTTTTTCGACTGATTTTGCCTCATCATGAATTATTTTAATTGGAAGGAGTACCTTCCTGGCATGACAACATGATGCTCAAGAGCAGATAGTGAAGAGAAAGCATAATTAAACACCCACATAGAAGAAGAACAAAAGAAAGCTATCATGGAGATATGAAGCAGGTCATGGACAAAGACATAAAGAAGACATTGCATGATGACTTAGGATATTTTGATATTGATCAAAGACCCTTTAGAGGGTGAATATGAGAAACCAAGTGGATCTTTCATGAAGTTGGAGCATATATCAGATATACCATCAAGAATGCAAGATGAAGTAGTAAGCAATACAACTTGGCATTGCCACGTCATCATGAAGTCCATGTCATCATTGTCATGTTGTAACTTGTATAAGTGTCATAATAATGGTCAATATGTGTATATGTGTCAAGTCACATCATCATGTGGAATGTAATGATTTATATTCAAAGAAAAGGAAAAAATGTAATGTGTGGAAGTCCAAGTGTCATATGTGGAATATGGAAAGTCACTTTGTCATATACAGACAAAATGTCTTTAAGAGAAGTCCAAGAGTCACATAGAGAAGTCCGGAGGTCATATATAAGTCCAAGAGTTTCTTAGAAGCCAAAAGGACATAGTGGAAGTCTAAGTGTCATGAGGATAGTCCAAGAGTCATGAGGATATGAAAGGTCATTCCTATTGTTATAAGAGAAACCTCATAACTCAAGCAAAGGGATTTTAGAGGCTTAATATTTGGAGAGATAGTATTGGCTTCTCTACTTGGAATAGGAGAGAAAAATATTTTTTGGAGAAGCAAGAAGTGACTTAATGTTCCACTATTGGAACTAGTGTCTCATCATTATAACTTTGTACTTGGATCATTTCACTTTATAATTGAAGTTTGATGAGCCAACACATTTTCATGTATGTATTGTGAATTCCTTAGGACTATTCTTTAGATGTTTTCCATATATATTTCATTCACATGTACTAAGTAAATTGAACTATTTCGGTGGCCTAGGTACTTATCTTGTTGAAGGTGTGTTGTATGTGGTTTAATGATCATTGTGTCTAAGTGAAATATTTCACTAGATACCTAACAAATATTTCTTTTCTCATGTGTCTCTCTTAGGTTAGTACTATTAGTTCCTTCTAGAGGCTCACTTTTGTATCCACCTTCATGAATGTCTCCTTTTACACATTACAATCGGTGTTTCACAATGTCAACTTGCTTGTTCAAGGGTGATGTATAATATTTTATGTTATTCATTGAAACCAAGGTGAACCTTACAATTACGATGGCCAGACCAATACTCCAGATGAGGATCCTACTCCAAATGGTCTAAGGTCTAATTGGGACTTCACATCGGGGATACCCCCTGTATGTTGGAGGTATCTATCACAATCAACATATTGTTATTGTAATTTTGTTGTTGAAGGAATGCATGCAAGGGTTATTATATGGTGTTACTTAAGGGAAATTTATATCATTTAATGAATATCTATTGTGATTCATCCTAAAAAATAAGGATTAGAGCAAGTGGTATCATAATACTCTCTTTGCCTAAGGGAAGTAGTTTTATTTATTTATTTTAAAGCTTACCTTGTGATAGGGTTTTCTTACATCGTTTTCACCAAATCATAGTCATCTTGGTGCCATTTGATGTAGAGTGGTGGTGCCATGATTGATTGGGGTTATAATATTTTTTCTAGAAAATATCACATAATTTCTAACCACTTTTAGCTGAGGTCTCACAACAATAATTTTTCTCAATCCAAGAACCACAATTTCACTGCAATAGCATCATCAGAAGTCAAATGCCATTTCTGGATTGGGATCATATTAGAAATATAAGTGTTGTTGTAGTATACCTAGGGGGGATAATATGGGGTACAAAGGGAGGTAACCAAGGGAATAATTTGATATTATAATGTAAGGATAATAGATAAATGGGTCATAGTTAACAAATAAAGTGGTTAACCTGCATAATGCAAGGGACCACATGTATTCGGGAAATAATGTGATAAACCCATAGTATTGGATGTATGGTATTGAGAGACTCATGGTAATTACACATGGTATTAATGTATGAAGCCTATGTAGAGGATAGAAACTCTCCATTGGGGCATGTTAAGTATTGGTTTTGTATTGAAAAGCGATGGCTTGTGGAGTGATCTCCTTCCTTAAGGAGTAATTGTATGTGGTTGCCCTACCTCAAGGGTTTCTACAGATATTAATAAAAATATATCTTAATTATAGAGATACCTTGTGTTATATTTTTGGCATATTTTTCAAGTTTATTATAATTGTAGACAAGATCTATTACAAGTGGTATCAGAGCTCTTTCTTGGGCAAAGTGAGGATATTGGTTTTCTTTTTTTCCTGGAATTTTTTGGAGAAAATAGTGGGCGACGAGTTTGCAGATTATATCTGAAATTTTTGGTGCAAAATTTTCAAAAAAAATATTGTAGATTTGAATTCCTTGCAAAAAAATACCCCATTAAAAAAAAAATCTTATGAATCGGAGTCTGAACAGAGAAGATATCACTGATTTAAAATCAGTTGTTTTACATAATATTTTCTGACGGGAATTTCATGGACTGTGGCTCTATAGTAATTTTTTACATATTTTTGTGCATAAATTGAAGAAAATAATTACATATCTGATATCCTCTCGAAAAATCACCCAAATTCAAAAAACAAATCATTCGAATTAGATTCCAAATGAGGGAGATATCACTGATTTAAAATCAATGTTTTTTCATAAATTTTTGTGACAATCGGATAACTGTAGCACAAATATGAGTTTACACCGTGCCCAAATCGTGCTTTCAATCACACGAGAAAATGTGGAATGGTTGTTCCATTTCTGAAAACAGGCTATATTAAAGATCGCGAGCCATATTTACCTAGTTGTGGCCATTTTAATTTGGTCACACAAAGTAGGTAAAATTTTTCAAACCCCTCATTCTACTTCATGGGTTCTATTGAGCTAATTTTTATAGGTAAAAATATTAGTCCTAATATTGAAAAATTCTTAAAATAGGGCAAGTCACGCCACCCAAAAGTGTGGAGATTGAAACCATGGCTAAATATCAATGATGAGTCTACTATATAGGGGGACTCACTTGACAGAAATAAGTTGGCAATCTTTCTCGGTGAAGACTTTGAAAAAGTCTTTTTGGACAAATGGTCTCATGCTAGAAAACATAATAATGAGAAACATAAGGGGCTATTTTCTGCCGGTATCTCCTTATTACAGGTTCATGGATGTATTCATAATGAGAAGATCATTGTGTATATCAATCCTATTTGCAAGTATAATTTTATCAATGTTAATTTGAAAAAAAAATTACAAGTTCCAGCAAAACATATTAAAAACATAGGTTGATAATGAGGATTTTAAAATTATAAAGATTTGAATCTTTCTATGGATAAGTAAGTGTTACATTTTTGTTTTTATACTTCAGATATGGATAATGTGGATGTTGTTTTGGGATACCCTTGGATGAAATCTATTGGTACTATCAATATTAATGTGCATAAGAAATTCTTGAAGCTCTGGTATAAAAAGAAGAAAATTACATTGCAGGATATTTCCATCAGTAAAGAGGTAGAGCCTAAGGAGGCTTAAGCAGAAAACTCTATAGGTACTAACACATCAGATGAGGAGTCTGTGGTGGAAGTAATAATGGAATACAAGAAACAAAAGTAGACTCCATCAGGTGGATAATTGAAGAAAGCTACACCATAAATTAATGTTTCATCATATCACCACTCACACCACCCAGCAAGACAAAAAACAACAAGAATTAGCAACAAGGATGACAACACCTGGAAGACACACAAAAAGGTGCGACGATCCACCCACAACACATCAACACAGAGGGACCACAAGAGCCCGCTTCAATCTCAAGTGAGCAAGGCAATGACTATATCAAGTATTCACCTTTATATTGGATGGATATATGCATGTGCATGGTTCTAGTGGATTTCTCTTTTGATTAGATCTTATTATTTGTGTTCTTCTCATGTTTTAGGGACGGAACATGCTTAAGGGGGGAATAATTTAGTATACTTAGGGGGTATAATATGGGGTATAGAGGGAGGTACCCAAGGGAATAATGTGATATAATAATGTAAGGATAATAAATAAATGGGCCATTGTTAATAAATAAAGTGGTTAACTCGCATAATACAGGTGACCACAAGTAGTTAGGAAATAATGTGATAAGCCCATAGTATTGGATGTATGGTATTGACCCATGGTATTGTATGTATGAATCCTATATAGAGGTTAGAGACTCTCCATTGAGACATGTCAAGTATTGATTTTTTATTGAAAATTGATGGCTTGTGGAGTAATATCCTTCCTTAAGGAGTAACTGTATGGTGTTACCCTACCTCAAGGGTTTCTGCAGATATTAATAAAAATATATTTTAATTGTAGCGCTCTCTTGTGCTATGTTTTGGGAATATTTTGCAATTTTATTATAATTGCAGATAAGATCTATTACAATTGTGGAAGTTACAACCATTTCAAATGGTGGCCTAACATGAAATTATTGCACTATGTTATCTCATTATTTATAAGTCATGTTGTAGCCACACTAGTGCCATTAGAAGCAAAGTAGTCATGCCATTTTCAAATTTCTGTCATAATAACAATTTTGAGTAATATTTAGGAAATTATAAACATTTAAATCTTGACATAACTATATGATGGAGATGTACAAATTGTGGAACTAAAGAATAGAGATGAAGAGGAAGTGACCTAAAAGATGGAAATGTTAAGAAAAATAAAAGGAATAAACCAACTAATGGAATGATGTAAGCATTTCTTAGAAGGCATATGCTAGCGTTATCACTAGAGGGGATTATAGAAGTGATATTTGTGCATGGCATGATATAGAAGAGGCTTGTGATGCATGATATATGTGCTGTTTTTTAGTTAGATGAAGATTGTTGGAATTCCAGTGAAAAGTGAATTATTTAACATGATAATTACTTGTGAGAATTATGATTTTTCTTAGTTTATTAATCTTCTTCTTCATCAAGAAATTTCCATCAAAATGCGAGAAAATTAAACAAGATACAAATGACACTAGAGATTAGTCTCCAAGCCAGGGAAAAACCCCACCAAAGGGGAAAACCCATCAATCCTTTCTTTATAGAAACAAGTAAAGTCCAAGTCATATAACCATTGTCCCAAGTGCCAAGTCAACCCTTCCATCAAACAACATTGTCTTTCATATTTTCCTTCATAGGTTTGACCATAGGTGCATATATTCCTTCACAGGTCATTAGAGGAAATTTCAGCCTAAAATTGGCCTCCTAAGGAAAAATAATAAAATACGAGTTAAGGATTTTGGAGGGAAAAGAAGAAAACTACTTTTTTTTTTTAATTATATTTTTGGATTATATCCTTATAGGTTTACTTCAATTTAAAGTGTAGACACTCGTTAGATGAGGAATTAAATTCCACATCCAACGAGCACCCATTATGTATACTTCTGAGAAGACCCACATTGATAAAAAATGCAGATACATTAAAACAACATGTTCAACACGCTTTTTTAATGTATCTACAAATTTTATCAATGTGGGTATTCTTATAAATATGCATAATGGCTAGTTGTTAGATGTGGAATTTAATTTTGTATCCAACGAGTGTCTACACTTGAAATTTAAGTAAACCTATAAGGAGATAATACATAAATACAATTAAAAAAAGTAGTTTTTTAAATTTTCACTCCAAAATATTTACATGTACCTATTTTTAAATTTAAAGGATTTTTATTGGTTTACATATTATGCACATGAAAATTTCATGGGCACATTTAGGCTGAAATTTCCTCTAATGCATCATATAGATACATCACAAATTTTGTATGCCATCACAAATATAGGTCTACAAATGTTTACGTGTCATCATAGGGATCCACCACAGGAGCTCACTTTCCATCATATAGAATCAACACAGAAGCTCACTTCCACTTCAAAAATATATCGTAGAAGCTCACATTTCCTCATAGTAAACCATCATGGAAGATCACATTCACAGAAGATGTGTCATATCTGTTGAAGAATGTAACTAGTGTCGGTCTTCATAATTGTATTTTTCAAAATAAGGAAAAACAAAATTTTATTATAAAATAAAATTGACTTATTTAACAATTGTTTCATGCTTGGGCCATTGGTCAATAGGTCGATCCTCGATTGTAGGCTTATAGGTTTATGTCTTGTGTCATTGTCATTATCATTCTATTACAGACCCTTCTTGGGCTCATTATGTCAAAGAAAAAAAAATATTTCATGTATTTTAGTCAAGTAAACACCCCCGCCATCAATTTAGCCTCAAACAATTAAAGTCGACCTCCTTGAAGGGTCATGTCCCCACACAAGAAGAATATATATATTTAGAAGAAGTATTCGAACTATTGTGGATGTGTGTGTGATTTGCAATTCACATAAGGAGGAGATGGAGAAAATATGTCTAACAAGAAGTTTTTTATCATCAAAATAATAATTTATTAACAACTAAGGATGAAGAGATCTATGAAGTCTAGAATATTCCTAAAATACAAAAGGAGTGAAAAATATTGCAGTAGCCGAAGATGTAAGATGGAAAACTTAGACCAAGGAATGTAGAAGAAGGAGAGGGTTGACGTGATGGTTTAGAGCGAGGAAGGTCATTTATCTGGTCAAAAGGGTCTTGGTTGTCTCAATATGATTTGAATCTACAAGTGGAAAATTTTGATTGGGTTTTCCCCTTGTTAGGGGTTTTTCCCTTGTTGAGTACCTACTTCTTGTGTTCCCTTATTGCCTTTGAAGTTTTGGAAGTTGTCTTGATGATGAAAATGTAATAACAATGAAGAAAAAGTAATAACTAATCACAAGAAATTGTTAATTAAAGGAGAAATCAAATTAAAAATAAGCCCTAACTATGATTCCCTATATTTCTCAAGGACCAAATTGGAATTAGTCATTTTTGGGTTTGTATTGTTGAGAAATCTAGGGCATAATAATTAAGTGATTTATCTTCTGTTAGTAACTGCTTGTGAGTGATTTTTACTTCGTTAGATTAGGATCTTCTTTTACTTAAGTTATTAGTGTTCTTATTCATCAAACAAATACCAATGCATAAACCATAAATAAACAAGAGACACAAAATATAGGCTATCATCTAGGGCCAAAACCTCTCAATCTTTGAGAGGAAAACCTAAACAAGTTCTTCTTCTTATGGAGATTCCAATTAACAAATACCAATACCATGACCCTTGAACTATTTTCCACTCCAAGACCAAGACACAAGTTCTCTTGATGAGATCCTTTGACAACAACAAGCAAGCTTTTGATCCTTTCCTTTTCTTGGTCCTCTTCTTCTTCGACCTTATTCAACTTCAAACCTTTATTCTCCCTTCTGTTACACAACATACTATCACCATCCCTGCAATTCCCATTCCGCACATTGGAGGACCATTTATTTGACTTATATGTAGTTTCATGCCTTGCAAAAAGTGTCATTGCATCCCTTGCCATGAGGAGAACATTTCCTCTGTTGACTATTCCTGGAACAGACCATCAAAAACACATGATTTTGGGTTAGCGTTGATAGGCAGTTATGGCCTCGCACCAATAAGGGAAATTAACATTGAGCCCCGTGCCCATTGGCACTCTGTCTCAGTAGACTGCCCGCGCTGAGCTATTTTTGGAAAGTTTTTTAAATATAGAATCAAAGTTTCCATTGCCAACCACCTCATGAGGGAGTCAGCATGAGTGGTTCGACTAAATAACGTCGAACACCCTCCTTTGGCTTCTTGTTCCCTACTTTTGGGAAAACCTCCCAAAGGATAAGGCCTCCCTTCCACCATTTGAGGGATCCCAACCTCCTCCTCTCCTTATATAAATACATCTCTCTCACATTGATGCAACTAGATGAATGGTTTGGATAATTGGAAATTTTTTAGAATAGCTGAAGCAGTATGATATAGCTGGTGTGAGATAGAGTAGTGAGAGAGACCCTTGTCGAGAGAGAGCTTAGGCTTATTGCCTCGCCACGTCCAAATTCCCCAACGAATGCTCGAGACACATTTTGACTAGACTCGCTAAAGGAGGCTATGACATCAAGGATCATTTGGTTGTAATCTCTTTCTTTCTCTTAACTTATACATGACTGATGTTTTGGTTCCTGTCTTGTGTTGATGTGATTGATCTTACGCAATACGTTTAATTATCCTTGACCAATTAGATAGTTATGAATGCACACATTGTTTCGTACGCTGCTTTCGTTCTCTAATCTTTGTGCAGGCACCTGAGTACCATATCTGAAGGACTGCGACACATCGGGACGAAGATCAGGAGACTGCCACCACAGCTATGACAACTGCGTTGGATCAAAGGTAGGACAATCTATCCCTACTCAGTTACATTCATTAACTAGGAATCGATACATTAGCATGTCCTCTTGCTGCTAGACCCACCCTAGGGCTAGAGGGATCGCCTCTGTCCGCAGAGGGGATTTACCTACACAACAAGTTGGCGACTCAGATGGGGATCGATGTGTGTTTTTCGTCTCGTTGTTTGTTGATAATTTGGCTTGTCGAGTCGAATTTGGTCACTTAATAGTTTTTCTGATTTTCTTGACTTACTTGACTATTTTAAACCATCCTGTTCAGTTCTAGAGTGTCAAGTCTGACCTCTGCTCAGTGGTTTTTTTTTCCCATGGTTTTCTAGCTTGGCACGGTTTTTCTTTGAACAGTCGTGCCGATTGGCGCATATTGCTTTTGTCACAGGTGCACTAACCCCTGTTAGGTGCGGATTACAGACTAAAAATCGCACCGAATCCTATAGGGTTTGATTTGACCCTTTTGCTGAGTTTTTGTCAGTAGTTATTGGACCTAGATTGATTTTTTACCTTGCAATTGATCTATTGGGATTGTTTTGATTCTGTAGTCTCGGTCCTCTTAGTTGTTTTTCCATCATCTTATCAATGGAGTTTGTAGCCTAGGGTTTCTAGGTGTCTTGTGTTGTTTGTTTGGCCCTCTCCTCACTAAGCCTTCTGAGTTAAGTTCGAGTCACTTTGATCTTTGTCATTTCAATTCGCTGACTGATTTTTCTTGTCTTTCTCTCAATTATTCGTGTCTTTGGTTCGTTGGATGATCAATTTTGTTTTCGTTTGACTCTCCATTTCATCACTTCGAGCATAGATTACATTTCCCGTTGGATCGTTTTGAAAGCCATTCATTTTCTTGGAAAAGTGCATCATTGTTTTGAGTGCATTTTATGTTTGTAGTGCATTTGATTTATTCATTTTAGATCTTTACATTCGTAGTGCTCAAAACTAGTCTTTGTTTTTCTTTTTAGTGTAACAGTGCATTGTGTGCTTCATTCATCTAAAAAACAAAAAAGTTTCATTCTTTCGCTTGAATTGAAAATGGATTTTTTTTTTTGCATAACTAGCTCTTAACGACCTAGGAAAGGTTTTCATTTTCTCGTTTGGTTGTATTAGATGTATTAGTGAAATTCTTCTTATGTTTTAATTCATTTCTACTTTGTCACATATTCCTATCCTTCTCTTATCTAGCATTCACTGAACGAAAATGATGTTATTTTTCATGTAGTATGCATTTAGGAATTCGAGATCACATTCGGTAAGGCCTTGAAATAGAAACATTAATTCAAGACCAACCTTAAAATGAATTCAATCAACCTAAGGAAGCATTGAAACCTATTGCACATATTTTAGAGGTCTAGGCTAGTGACATGTTCCAGTGTCGTTAAACCTACTAGCTATTGTTCGCCACCTGGCATTAGACAACACTAGTACGAACTTGTGATCCCCGTACCATCGTGTATATAAAGGGAGACCCTCATAGGTTGCAATCCTTTATCCATAGGAAGCCGAGTTTGCTGCCCTGTAACCATGATACACCGAACACAACATTCGGGGAGACTACCTGCACGTACATCAAGTCCTTGGTCATTTCTCTTTCATTTGATCACCAAGGTGTATATGGTTCTTCAAGGAAACTTGGTACACCCTCTTGCTTAGATTACCTGAGTAGTCATTTTGGTCTTTTCGTGACTCTCTAAAAGTGAAAAGATCATCGAGCACTTGTCCTTCCACTTTCGTTCAATCTGAAAGTGACTAGAGTCATCTTTTTCCTGTTTCTCAACTATTAAAACATGAAACAACAAAGTTCCATTTCAATGTCATAAAATTAACTGCCTATGATCACATGCCCATTAAATTTTCCTGCTTGGCTTGTTTTTGTAGTTCCTTAGTGTTTTATCTTGAAGCCTCGAATAGGATATCTCGTTTTCTTTCTGTTTTGAAACATTGTTAAAGTGGCAGAACCACCAATTTCACCGTCTTCTTCACTGCCTCCTAGTGGTAGTCTTTTTCCTGACGTTTCTTTGGAAACAACTCAATCCACTAGCCCTGTCGAGTCTTCGCAGCCTATCCTCCTGAGTATCTTGCCTCTCGCTATTCAGTCTCCTCCTGAAGGGTCAGTTGATTTCAATTGGCCACCTCAGGGTGCTTGGTCTGGTTTTGGGAGGGAGGAAGAATCCCCTCTTCTTACTTCAGGATCACCATTATTATTCGTTACTTTACCTCCTAGTCCTCATCGTCTTTTTGACGATCTTACGACTTCGTCTGATATGGATTCTTCCAATCCTGTTGGCAGTGAAGAACTGCATGTTTCTACTGGCGAATATCATCTTTTCCCAGAAGATTTCATGTATGTCTCCAGTCAACCTTCCCCTCAATCGGTGTCTCTTCCACCTGGTTATCGTACTTTGGGTTAGATCATTTATGGTGTTGCATCCATGGCACAGTCCAGTACAGTGGCTCCCATAGGAAGCTCAATTTTTCCTACATTAGGAATGTCACCTTCGACACCCATCTCGTTGACCATTGTTACATATTTCCTGGTTCGACCTACCATTTGTGTGGCTTCATCTGCACTAGTTGTTATTACGACTCATTCGTCAAGGTTTGCTGCTGTTCGCAAGTCTATATTTATCGATCCCACAATGCTTGTTAGGCCCGCAGTGAGTGGATCGCAGCCTTGCGCTGTGGAAACCCATCCTCTGTGCAAAGCACCTATGGTTTCTACTTATACGTTAGATGACTATCTGTTGGATATTCAACGATGGTATGCTTCCACTCCAGATTCTCAGCTGCATAATTCCACACCTCAGGGTGCTCAACAACCACAAGCTCCTTGAAATCCTCCACATCATTATGATGCATACAATAATCCTGTATATTTGCCTCCAATTTATCCTAATCAACCCATTTATTTGCCTCCGGCTGATCCTTATCAGACCGTTTCTCATCAAGGACCATTTTTACAGGGACAACCCTTGGGCCTACAAGGACAACCATTATAGGGACAACCTTTGGTCTAGTAGTGAAAACCCTTTGGTTCGCAGGGACAACCATTTAGTCCACAGGGACAACCTTATGGTCCGCAAGGAAAACCCTTATAGGGGCAACCTTTGATCCAACAAGGACAACCCTACGGTCCGTCTGGTCAACCTCAGTTTCAACCAGGAGCATACTATGTTCCTGGGGGGAAAATGTATCCACCATAGGGACAACCGTTTGTGCAACAACAACAACCTTATTTGCAGCAAGGCTAAGCTTTTGTACAACAAGGACAACCCTACAGTCCTGCACTGGGTCAACTTGGTTTTCAGAGGCAACCTAGCCCATCCCAACCATCAGACCAACCTCTCCCATAAGGGCAACCCGGTGGCCCTCATTATCCAGGCCAACCTGCCCCGCTGGGACAACTTGTCCAACCTCAGTAGCCGGTTCAACCTGTTCAGCCTGCTCAGTAGCTAGTTCAACCCGTTCAACCTGCTCCGCAGGGACAACCTGATCAACCTCAAGGTGCTACTTACCCTCCTCAAGGTCAATTTCATGCAGTATATAGTGCACCCCAAGGTTTCACTTAATCCCCTCAAAGTCAATCCCAGATCGTGTATAATCCACCTCAAGGAAATGCTTACATTTCGTAGCAAAATCCATATGTTGCTCAGCAAGGACCTCAGTGGTGTGCTCAGAAGCAGTATCCAGGTCCTCAACCCTAGTATGGGTAGAACTATCAAGATTATAACCCCTATGGACAGAATCCTCTGGGACAAAACATATGGGGGCAGAATTTCTCTCAACCTAGGTGGAATGCTAACATTACTCTTTATCAACGACCCGTAATGCCTTTTAATCCTCAATTACCATTTCTCGCGATGTTGGAATTGCCTAATGTGTCAAAGTTGACGAACGATCTGATCCTTCATAACCCATATTGGCCTCCAGTGCAACCAAAATTCTTGGTGATTGTCCCCAATTTGAGGGAAAGTTCAGAGAAGACCCCCAAGCACATGTTATGACATACCATCTATGGTGTTCCTCTAACTCTTGGGTTGACAATTCTATCTGACTTCGTATTTTCCAACGCACTCTTACTGGTGCTGTTGCCAAGTGGTACATCATGTTATCTCGTGGCATCTTCCAAGATTTCAATTATTTAGCCATGGAGTTTCTAACGCACTTTCAGTTACCAGTTCGGTATGAAATCGGGATGCACCTCCTTACATCCTTGAAGCAAGATCGAGCTACTCATATATCCGATCATATTCACGAGTGGAGGCACGTCGTCACCTAATCAAGTTTGAGATTCCTGATCAACTTCTAATTGATTGGTTGACTACCTCTTTCATCAGTCCTATTGCTAAGGACATTGCTATGGGGGTATGTGTTATTGAGGAACAAGCCATTGTTCGTGCCCATTACCTTGATCTTGTGTACTCTCAGTTTGACATGTTATATGATCTCTTGCTTGATGCTCCTTGACCTAGAACTTCCAAAGCGCTGGCAACACAATCCATCGACGGTATCATTGGTTCTGTGTCTCAGACTTCTTAGAAGTCTTCTCCTCCGAACCCTAGGAAGCAAAAATCTATTCCTTCCAATGATACTGCTTCTCAGCCAACCCCGAATTTTGGTAAAACCGTGGAAGTGAATGCTGTTCAGGCTAATCTAGCAGATAAAACTTCCAAGAGTAAAGGTAAGGCCAAAGTCGATACCCCAAAACAAGATTCCTAGAAATCTTGTGTTGATGATGGTTCATAGCGTAAACCGAAGTATCCTTGCTTGATTCGTGACGAAGAGTACTACACCAAGGAATATCCTCGATGGGCCAAAGTGAGTCGATTGCTCAAAGGAACCCAAGGAACTCTGACTGTTCTCAAAGAACCGTTTCCATCACATCAGACTCAGTTGGTAGAGAAACCTCAGTCCTTTGCCCCATTTGGCTCTCAGGTTTTCATGATGAATGGTTCTGCATCCGTTTCCATAGCTACTTGGTTGAAAGATTATATCGAACCACGTCAGGCAACAGGGAAAGAGATTGCTGATGATCCTCCTCCTCCGCCTACTTCTGGCCCTCTTCAGATTGAAAGGCCTAGTAGTGAGCCCGTTGTGTGGCCAACTTCCAAAGGTGTACTCCGTAAGTCTTCTTACAATACTAACGCCCGTGTTTCTCAACATTACAATATTTTTGAGGATTTGGCTCAGGCACCATCTACGATGTCTACATTAGAATTACTTCAGAGTTGTCCATCTCAACGGAAGGCTTTGATATCTGCCATCGTTGGGGTTGATCTTGCTAATTTGAGCCTTATCACTTTTAACTTGGAGAATTTAGTCCCACATCTCCCTCACCATCTTGCGCTCATCATACAAGTTGGCATTAATGGACTCAATATCCATTGAGCGGTCATGGACAAGGGTGCGTCTACGTGTGTCATGTCATCTACTTGCTGAAAATATATTGGTTCTCCAGCTTTGAATTCATCTCCAAATTCTCTAGAAGCAATTGATGGAAGGGAATCTAAACCTCTTGGTGTTCTCTCTAGTTTATCGATTACTATAGAAGGTAAAACAATCAACATCGAGGTTGAAGTAGTTGACACTAATCTCAATTACAATATTCTCCTTGGTCGCAGTTGGACCCACGCCATGTTGTGCATTCTGTCCACTCTCTTTTGTGTTTTGCGATTTCTGTACGAAGGAAAGATCATTATTATTGATCAGTTGTCATTTTTCACTTCTTCTTTCGAGAACAAAATTCTGTACATAGATCAAATTCATATGCCTTATGAGAGCATAGGGCCGGGTCTCTTCAAAGATCCTGCCCTCATGGGTATTTTTCCTCTCCCTCGACCCAACACTGTTCAAGTTAATATGATATCCATATTTGACGTTCCGTGGATCATCCCTTCACTCGAGCACATTGATTCATTTGGAGATTCGATGTCGTTAAGTCTGATTGAGATTGATTATTGTGAACTTATTTCGGCTTCGGATCCTCTGTCTCTTAATCATGCTCCTTTGGGCATGTCTCTTGATACTTATTCTCAGTCCCCTTGGCTCGGCGATTCGGATTTTCCCGATCCCTTAAGAGAGATATTTCCCTCCGATGAGGCCATCGTGAAAACTATGTCTCTCGAGGACCCTCATTGGGATGATAGTCATCATCATTCCTCGTTCATGCCTAGCCTTAGGGCCATGTCTATGTGTCTCGAGAGGTTCGCTTCTCAGGTTCCTTCTCTTCCGCTTTAAACGCCTATTCTGACACACGAATTCTTTATGCAAGGTAACTTGAGTAACATCATACAAATGATGCCTATCGACATTTCCATCAAACCGGGGATTGTCGAGAACATCCATATTGGGGTGACCTATTCTCCCGATGAGATTAAAGTATATACTAGTCTCTTTCGCGAGTTTCGTGATGTTTTCACATGGTCTTACAAAGAGATGTCCAACATCGATCCAATTATAGTGGTGCATGAGATTCCTACCTATCCTAGTGTGAAGCCTATTTGCTAGTGTCTTCATCCCGTGCAACCTAGAAAGGCTGCCGCTATTAAGGTAGAAGTTGAAAAACTTCTTAAAGCTGGTTTTATCTATTCGATTCCCTTGACAGAATGGGTTTCCAATATTGTTTTTGTAGATAAGAAACAAGGTACCATTTGTGTTTGTTTTGATTACCGTGACATTAACCGCGCTTTCCCTAAGGATAATTGTCCTACTCCTTTTATTGATCAAATCATTGATGACTGTGCTAGGAGTGAGATTTTTTCCCTTATGGACGAGTTTTCTAGGTATAACCAAATTAACATTCTTCCAACTGATCAACATAAGATTGCCTTTATCTGTCCTTGGGGTACTTTTGCTTATAAAAAGCTCCCTTTTGGTTTGAAAAATGCTGGGGCTACACTTCAGCGAGCAATGTCATATGCTTTCCACGATATCAAGCACATTGTTCAGTGTTATCTGGATGACCTTCTGGCTCATTTGGCTAAGTGTAAAGACCATCCTGATCATCTCCATCAATTTTTTCTTCGTTGTCGACGCTATAACATCTGGATGAATCTGCATAAGTGCGTCTTCTACGTTGACTTTGGTAGACTCTTAGGGTTTATCATTTCCAAAGATGGGATTCATCTCGATCCACTCAAAGTTGAATTTATCGTTAATCTCCCCTCTCCTTCCTCCTTACATCAGCTGCAGAGTTTTCAGGGGAAAGCTAACTTCCTATGCCGTTTTATACCTAACTATGCTGAAGTGGCCAAAGGATTTACGCGATTACTGAAGAAGGGCGCCCTGTTCCTCTAGGATGAGATCGCCCAAAAGTCCTTCGAGGAAACTGAAGACATTGCTCATCAATGCTCCTTTGTTGCGTCCTCTGAATTATCATCGCAATTACTCTCTCTATTTTTCTGTCGCATTCAGCATGATTACCATGGTTTTGGCACAAGACGATGATGATGGTGACGAACATGTCATTTACTATCTATCTCATAACCTTCTCGATACTGAAACGCAATATGCACATGTTGAGAAGTTGGCATTGGCTGCTTTTCAAGCTGTTCAACGTTTTTGTCACTATATTCTGTTGTGTACAGTGACTATGATTTCTGATTGCAACCCTATGACTTACATATTGATTTGTCAATTGCTGGGGGGAATTTGTTACACAAAATTTTGTCACCGTCCTTGCAATCCCTCGTCCCGCACATTGGAGGACTATTCACATGACTTGTGAGCAGTAAAATGTCCCGAAAGCACCTTCATAACATCCTCCTGCATAAGGATAAACATTCTCCTGAAGAACATTTCCTCTGGAAAACCCTAAAAATAGATGTTTTAGCCTTGGCGCGACTATCCAGTTCATCCCTCACGCCAATGGGGGAAATCCACACTAGAGGGCACGCCAGTTGGTGCTCTGTCCCTGTGTTTCACTCGTGCCAAGCCTATTAAGGAATGTTTTTAAAAAATAAATTGCGGAAGTTTGATTCTAACAAAATCCAGAATGAATCATCAAAAGAAGTTGAGTGGTTTGGCTCCGGATCTCCATGTATAGGAAGTGGTTTTCCATCTCTCATGGAACCTTCCTAAGAGATAGGACCTATCCCATGATTATAGGGATCCCAATTTCCCTTCCTCCATCTATAAAAGCTTTCCCTCTCCATTAGCAAGTTAGTTGAGCTTGTGGGAGGAAAACTATAGCTAGGAAACTATTGAGAGCAGAGCTGAGGAGAACCTCGTAAGAGAGAGCTTTGTCCAAATTCATGACAGGCTTCGTTAAGACACGCTCCGCTGCAAGCCCTGCCGAAGGAAGATCATAGCGTCAGAGCATTTGGTTTTAATCTCCCTTTTTGTCATCTTTAATATAAGCGACTCCGATTTTGGTTCCATTCGTGTGTTTACTCTTTTATGAAATGCAATGTATTATATCCTCTCTGACTGATATATAGTTACATGCTTTAAGTATTACATTGTATGTCGTCGTTTCTCTACGTCTGTACAGGTGTCTGGACGAGGCAAATGGAAGGACTGTGATTTTTCAGGCTAGGGACGAAGAGCACCGATTCTTCCTTGAAAACAACAGTGTGGGATTTGAGGTAGGCCACTTATCGCGATCTTTGTCTTTCTTGTAACTATGAACGAACGTCATTGCGTGATTCGATTGTTGCTAGACCCACTCTAGGGCTAGTGGGATTGCCTCTATTCGCAGGGGGGATTTACCGCCTCAACAATTTGGCGACTCCGCTGGGGATCAGTGGGAGTTATTCCTTCTTCCATTTGGGTTGTTTTTTGGCTTTTGATTGATTTATTTGCTCTTCTGGTTCACCTTCCTTGGTGTTTAACCCCTGTTCAGCCCCCAGAAGACCAGATCCAGTCTCTGTTTGTCCTTTTTCATCATTTTTCTAGGGAAAACTATATTAGCATGGTTTTTCCCCTGATATTCGTGCAAAATGGTTCTTGTTGCTAGTTAGGCCCCTACCCCAATGCCTTTTTGGCGTAGATTACAGCCAAGAAATTGTGCCAACTCTGCTTGGTGTTAGGGTTTTCTTGCTTTTGGCCTCTCTAAGATTGAGTTTTGGTCCTGGTGTAATTTTTCTGATTGCTTGAGTGCTTTGAAGTCATTTTTTACTATGTTTAGCCCTCATCCTCCAGTTTTTCACCTTTTTCTATCAGTTTTTCATTCTAGCCCTAGGGCTTCTAGGTGCTTCAGTGTGCTGAGCCTCCCATGGTAGTTTTGGGTCTTTTCTTTCCTGGTCAACCTCGTTTTTGCTTCTTTGAATTAATCTTGTTGGATTCCATTGAATCATTGCGTTAGTTGAGTGATTGTTCTCTCTTTCATTCAGTTTCTCTTTGTGTTACTCCAAGCCTAGATTACACGGTTTGTTTGAGTCTCTTTCGAGATTCTTCTTTGCTTTGAAGGGTTTTGTCATCATTTTGAGTCTTGATTGTGTGCGTTTGGATTGAGTGAACTTGTTTTGTTTCAACTCTTTCTTTGTCATTTCTCGAATTTGTGTTTTCATTAGTTTTTCATTCATTTAGTGCATTTGCTCTAATATATTGAAAAATACAAAAACAATATCTTTTGCATTTGGTTTGGCGTAGTGAAAATTGAAAGCTCTTTCGCATTATTAGTGTTATATAACTTTAGAGAATAGTATTTCTAGTTTCATTAGCTTGCATTGGAAACAATAGTGGATGTTTTTTGTGTGTTCATTTTGTTATCACTTTAAAATCTCTCAACTCTCCCGTAGATAGCTCTTCATTGAAAAAAATGATACTTTGTGGCATGTAGTTTGCATTTAGAGATTTTATGAGATCCAACATTCGATAGGGCCTTGAAATTGAAACGTAAATTGAAGATAAACTTTAAAATTTACTGAATTAACCTAAGGCAACATTAAAACATTAACGGAATATCTAGTAGTCTAAGGTAGAGACGTGTTTCGACGTCTTTAAGCCTAGCAGTTGTCGCTCGCCATCTGGCTAAAGACAGTGCTAGTATGTACTTGTGCTTCCCGTACCATCGCGTATATAAAGGGAGACCCCATTAGATTGCAATCCTTTATCCATAGGACGCCGAGTCTGCTGCCTTTTACCCGTGATACACTGGACACAACATTCGAAGAGATTACCTGCACGTATGTTAAGTCCTTGGTTGATTTCTCTTTCATTTTTACCAAGGTGTATATGGCAGTTCACGGATATATGGTACACCCATTTACCTAGATTACCAAAGCAGTCATTTTTGGTCTTTACTGACTCCTTAAATTTGAAAATATCATCGAGCTCTTGTCCTTTCAAGCTCGTGTCCAACCTGAAAGCAATAGAGTCACCTTTTGCTTGTTTCTCGACTCTTAAAATATGAAATAGCAGAGTCTGGTTTCAGTGTTTTAAAAAATTAATCGCCCACGAAATATTCCTGGTTAGAATTTTTGTCCTTAGTGTTTTATTTCAAGGTCGTTTCTGATGGCAAATTTTCCAGAGTTTTCCAATCAAGGAGTCCCCTCTGGAGGGAGTCCTAGTCCTTTTCCTGCTTTAGGTAATATTGGTGCTCCTTATATGGCCACATTATCCCTCCCTGGGTTAACTGTTGGGTTGCCTGTTTCGTTGTTTTCAACCTCTATAGTCTCAAGCATTCCGGCTACCGTACCATCCACTCCTCCGCCTTAGAAATGCCATGTTGATTCCAAGGTGGACCTCTCCTCTTATTCACCTGTTTCTACGTCCTCCTCTTCTACTTCACCTGGTGAAAGTCTGGATTCGAGTAACCAGGTGGCTAAGAAGAAGAAGAAGAAGACAAAGAAGAAGAAGTCTGATAAGAGAGAGGCTAAGGTTGTAGCTACTGCTTCTAAAACATCTGATCTCGATGAACCTTCCAACCCTCCACTAAAATTTAAGTTCCCTTGCATGTTGTGCCAGGGAAACCATCTACTTCGAGATTACCCTGGCATTCCCAAGGTGCTCGAAGTATGGTCCAAAGGTCGTTCGCCGTTGCCTTTGGCTTCCGGGATTCAGGTTGGGGGCACGTCTTCAGCTAGTGCTGTTAAAGCTCCTAAGAAGCAGGGTAAGCTTGCCAATCCCTGTAAGTTGTGTGAAGGGTACCATGCCATTCACCTTTGTCCGTCTATGGATGAAGCCAAGAGAGTTTTGGACAACTCGACTGTTTCTGCACCTTTCCTTCCGACTGGTTACAAACATCTTTCTTTGAGTCCTTCACTAGTTGATTTAATGACCAATCAAGAGTCATCCTTGCTTGATCCCGCTCCTCTAGAAATTCACCATCATGAATCCATCCTTGACCAACCATTGCTCGTGGGATCAGTTGAGCTGGCCCCGTTTGCGGTGCACCAGGTCTTTTCCGTTGAGAGTGGATCTCACATCCCTCAGGTTCTTCTTGTTTCTTCAGATTCCTCATACTTGGATAAAGATTCTCCTGTCCCTATATCTCGGGAAGCTACTCCTCTGTTGACCAGCGGTTGTCATTGATGTCAACCCAAGCAGCACCAGGGACTAACCCAATATTGCATGGGAATTTTACCTACCAAATTAATATATTCTGGGTCAATAATGCTTTTGATGGTTTCTACTTGTCTAGATGTTTCCGTTGATATATGGCACGCCATGTAATTCTTCACGGTTTGAGAGGTATTCATGTTTGAAGTTTGTACCCCCAGTTAGTGGGCTAAAACCCCATGGGGTTGGGGCATGGGTCATTTAAAAGTTATAATTAATATTTTTTAAGCTCCTAAAATCCCTCCCACATTCACTTGTTGAAGCCCATCTCAACCTAAGAATTTATATAAATTATGATCCTTATTTCCTTCTTATGCAAGGGATTTCGCCATCTGAAACAGGTGATCATGGAATTTTCGCTCTCACATTTTTTCTACTAAGGTTCAAAAGCTGAAATTTTTATGAGGCGAAGCCGAAATCCGGAGAAAGCTGCTATAAAAATTTTAGATCAAGGTGTGTAATATTTTTTGAGATATGATCTATGGAAGTCAGGGTTTTTGAAGGCTCCTGAAATTCATCTCAAAGAAGTGACCTTGGTAAATTCGTCATAACTCTCTCTCTGAGTATTGGATTGGAATTCCATAAAAATTGGTAGATAATGCACAGTCTGTAATTTTTTCTCTATCAATTTAGAGCCAAATGAAGAAACAGTGACACGTGGCACGCCGTACAAGTGCGCTCTGCTAAAAAAATCCATAATTAGGGCATTGTGAGAGATTGGGTATAACTCTCTCTTGAAGAATCCAAATTGGGTCAGACCCATGGCATTGGAAAGAGGACTCCGAGGACTACTACACAACCAAAAATTAGATATTGAGGATCTGAAATAACAGAGATACACCATATTCAATATCGAGCTCCTATAAGGCAAGAAAAAGCTAGATCATGTGTTGTCAAGGGTTGCAAAGGAGCAGACTTTCTACGGCAGCAAAGCAAAGCAAGGTGCAGCAGAGGGTAGCATGACAAGAGCAACAACCAAGGTGCATAACAGCAATAAGAAGTTCATCATATGAAGTCTTCAAGTGGGCAGCACTGCATACAATCATTGTAAATGTACCATTGTACTTAGTCATTGTAAATACATTATTGTACAAATTGTACTAGTGTCTATCTGCCAAGGGTTGAAGAGGCAGTGTTGGGAGGTCTAGGATCATCATTAGGTGGTTGTGTCAAAGTTGGGGTTATGGTCTAGTATATCTTCTTCTTCTACATCATTCTATATCATTGTAAAGTGGACCATTTTCCCTAGTACGGAAGTCCATTCTTCTTTTATTCTTCTATAGGGTGGTAGGGTGGTGCTAGGGTGAGTTGTAGCTCATTGGGTGTTGGGGAATCCGTTCAGTTGACTACTGAAGAATCTCGGGCGTTGGAGCATCCATCCAGTGGGAGCTGGAGAAGAATGCTTTTCTAGATTCTAGGAAGTTGGAGCTTTATTTTCAATTGGAGTTGAATATTAAAGAATTATTAGAAAAGCATTAGGTGGTTTTTGTCCCTGAGTGGGTTTCCACCTTAAAAACTATGTGCATTTGTGTTCCTCTTGTTTTCTGCTATCATTGTACAAACACTGATAATAATTGAAGATTAACTAATGCTCTAATTGAAAGGAATACTGATTCACCCCCGCCTCTCAGTATTTCCAACATCCTCTGCGTCCCATGATGGAGGTCTCAGAGGATACTCCTTCTGCCTCCATGATGGAGGTGGCGGAGGATGCTTCTTCTTCTCCCGTAACACCAGGGGAAGACCATCTTAGTTCAATGGTAGCCCCTCCAAGTAGTTTAGTCGCTTCCTTCGATTGGGGTCGATTCGCATGTTATCGCCTTCCTTCTTATGTGCCCTTTGAGATCACGGTACAGGCCTCCCATTTGGTTGTATCCAGCACCATTATAGATGAAGGCAACTTTGTTAGTATTTTATCCTCAACTTCTTGGCAAGCTTTCGGTTCGCCACCGCTTGTGCTTGTTACACAGAATCTGTTGGCGTTTAACTGAGGAACTAGTCAACCGTTAGGGATCCTTCCGAAGTTACCTGTTACTTTGGGAGGGAAAACTATCCATATGGACATGATGGTTGTTCCTGACCCCTTGGACTTTAATTTACTATTGGGCCATGATTATACTTATGCCACGGGAGTGCTTGTATCCTCCCTCTTTCGTGTGATGTGTTTTCCGCACCAAGGTCAGATCGTGACCATCGATCAGCTTGCGTTATTTGGTCTTAATATGGAAGCTAGTCCACCATCAGCCCTACCGGATCTTTATTCGCCGGTTGTGTCATCCCTGCTGCATATCAATTATGTGGCTACCTGTCCTGTGCCTGCATTCAGTGATAGTGTCATTGTACATCGTGTGCTGGGGGCATTGGGTCTAGACTTCCAAGATGTTTTCCTTCCATCGGACGGGCAAACCTTGGAAGCTATGACTTCTTATTCATTATGGTGAGGTCCATCGGAGCAGAGTTCATTTTCTTGTGTCAAGCTCCTTAAAAAATGAAACAAGGTTGTCAGAGCAGAGTTTGTTTCCTTGTGTCAAGATCCTTAAAAAATGAAACAAGATCGTTGGAGCATATTTCGTTTTCTTGTGTCAAGCTCCTTAAAAAATGAAACAAGGTCATTGGAGCAGAGTTTGTTTTCTTGTGTCAAGCTCCTTAAAAAATGAAACAAGGTCGTTGGAGCAGAGTTCATTTTCTTGTGTCAAACTCCTTAAAAAGTTAAACAAGCTCTTATGAGGATAGTTCTTTTACTATGTCAACCTCGTTAAAACAATGAAACACGTTCCTGTTCAATTCAAGTCTTTGTTTAGATCTTGTAAAATCCCAGTCGAGTCTTTCCCTTAATCTCGTAATTTGAACCTTCACTCCATCTGCCTTTCATATGGATTGAAGCTTGGGGGGCATGTACCTCGAATTTAGTCACCATGCTGGGGGCATGCAAAAAATTTCAAGCATAGTTTGTTTCCGTTTCAAGCTTGTGTAAAAATGAAACCAGTTTCAAGCATAGTTTATCTTTGTTTCGAGCTTATGTAAAAATGAAACCAACTTCAAGTAGAGTTTTCTGATTTCAAGCTTGTGTAAAAATGAAACCATTCCCATTTTACCTCTTGTGATTGCCATTTTATCAGCCTGTTTTTCCAGATGAACCTTGGTTCTCTCATTCCATCATCCTTATTTGCTTGACCGATCATATGCCTTCACTTGGTTGTTTTACCCATTCCTGAGGAACCGCTGCGATGAGTGGTCTTGTTAGCCATCCTCTTGACTTTTATCATGTTCTTAGTAGTTCCACCATCACTAGAACTAGTTGCTGCCCTTTATAACACTCATTCCTCCGGGAGGAGTCACCTTTCAGCTCTTTTCTGACTCTCTAAAATTGAAAAGATTGCCGAGATGCTTCTCGTTTTGAGCTCGTTAAATTGGCTGCGAAACAACATCTACCCAGTATACGTTTACCCCTTTTTCAGGCTGGGATAGATTATTTACGAAAAAGGAATACCCTAGCCTATCGCGACTAGGAGGTTCTCTCAGACATAGTTTTCTACCTTTTCGGATTTGTGGGAATATCTGCGAAAAGGGAATGCTAGAGTTTTCTTTTCCGCTATCTTTTCAAACTCTCTAAATATGAAAAGATGCTGAGTTCTTCCTTTGTCATACTCATTAAAAACTGATGACATTGGACTCTGTCGTAATGACATTACTCGAGTTCTTCCTTCCTAGGGCTCGTTAAATGTACTAGGATGGATTTTTCCGAAGGAAAAAATTATATCACAAGCACATGATATCCCCTTCAAGCTTGTTTTCAAAAATAATTGGGGTACTCGCCAGAAATAGTGGGGGAAAACGGAACCAGTATTATAGTCGTGTCGGCAATATGTCTCTCTTGAACATGGCGCTTGTCTGCATTCGTTTTGGGTTGGGGACATCTCATCTCATTATCTGCTTACCTCCATGGGTTTGGATAATATCTTTTGACCGCTCATCTGCTCTTTTCCATGTCGCCATGACCTCAGATCCCTTGATGTAAAATACTGCCAAATCCAATGTTGTGCCGCCGATATGTTCAAGAGAAGTTGGCCTCTGCAGTTTTCAACTTCCCTCTAATTCTTTGTTGGTCTTGATTCAAAAAACATTATGTCCCTCTGTCTCGTGTCGATGATGTGGGAAACATTATGGCCCACCTTCAATCAAGGTCACTTCCTGTTGACTTCAGCTCATTATCCGGGAAGTTGGTCTAGAGACTCTACTTCAAGTACCTTGGAGCCTGCATGCCTCAATGGTGGGTTCTCCGCATTCGACGCAAGGTTTTCATTATTGACCTTCGATCGGATGATTCTGTGGGTGTTCGACGCTAGCTCACTGTTCACATTTTGTGGATTGTACCTCTTGTACCTTGAGAGCCATCGTCATTATTGGTGGTTTCTCTCGCGTCTGTTAACGGCTTTCATTATTGGCTGGTAATCAGATGATGTTCTCGCATGTTTGACTTCAACTCACATATTCGCATGCTTGAACTTGTACTCTATTCAGGTCGAGATGGAGCGCAAGACCCTAGATTTTGTCTGATAAACATCTAGGCTGTGGATTCTGTGTGGATTATTATGATTTATTACATGAATCGTTCGATTGGATGACTGCGACCATACCTGAGTCTACTTGTTGATCCTTATTTACTGGATGGCTGCGTCCATACCTTGGATCTCGGTTTTTGTACACTCTATTATGGATGGATGTGCCCATACCACATTTCATGTATCAGAGATATCAGTTGTATTTGTCTTCGCAGGTTTTCCGACAGAAGTGTTTTCGGTTGGGCGCGTTCTCATAAAGCATTTCACCCCTCCCTCTCTGTCGGACCTCATGCTTTAGGGGGCATCTATTACACAGCATTTTGTCACTGCCCCTGCAATCCCTCGTCCCGCACATTGGAGGACTATTCCCATGACTTGTGAGCAGTAAAATGTCCTGAAAACACCTTCATAACATCCTCTTGCATAAGGATAAGCATTCTCCTGAAGAACATTTCCTCTGGAAAACCCTAAAAACAGATGTTTTAGCCTTGGCACGACTAGCTAGTTCATCCCTCGCACCAATGGGGGAAATCCACACTAGAGGGCACGCCAGGTGGCGCTCTATCCCTGTGTTTCACTCATGCAAAGCCTATTAAGGAATGTTTTTTTAAAATAAATGGCGGAAGTTTGATTCTAACAAACGCCATAATGAATCATCAAAAGAAGTTGAGTGGTTTGGCTCTGGATCTCCATGTATAGGAAGTGGTTTTCCATCTCTCATGGAACCTTCCTAAGAGATAGGACCTATCCCATGATTATAGGGATCCCAACTTCCCTTCCTCCATCTATAAAAGCTTTCCCTCTCCATTAGCAAGCTAGCTGAACTTGTGGGAGGAAAACTATAGCTAGGCAACTATTGAGAGCAAAGCCAAGGAGAACCCCGTAAGAGAGAGCTTTGTCCAAATTCCCGACAGGCTTCATTGAGACACGCTCTGTTGCAAGCCCTGCCGAAGGAAGATCATAGCGTCAGAGCATTTGGTTGTAATCTCCCTTTTTTTCATCTTTAATATAAACGACTTTGATTTTGGTTCCATTCATGTGTTTACTCTTTTATGAAATGCAAAGAATTATATCCTCTCCTACTGATATATAGTTACATGCTTTAAGTATTACGTTGTATGTCGTCGTTTCTATGCATGTGTACAGGTGTCCAGACGGAGAAAACAGAAGGATTGTGATCTGTCAGCCTAGGGACGAAGAGCACTACTTCTTCCTCGACAACAACAGCGCGGGATTTGAGGTAGGCCACTTATCGCAATCTTTGTCTTTCTTGTAACTAGGAACCAACGTCATTGCGTGATTCGATTGTTTGCTAGACCCACTCTAGGGCTAGTGGGATCGCTTCTGTCCGTAGAGGGGATTTACTTCCTCAACACCAGTACTCGAAGTGCATTGTCATCCTCCAAGAGTTTGATTTGGAGTTCACTACTGCCAAGTCGAAGAAGTCATTGGTCTTTGCCAATTTGATTTGCTCTCTCCCTTCTGATTCCTCTCTGTCTGGTTCTGAGGAACACATTCCGGGCAACACACTTTTTCTGATTAGCACCCTCGATCCTTGGTACGGTGATATCATTATATCTCTTCACACTTACACCTTCCGATCTGAGTTGACTAAAAATGCTCACCAACGCATCTGTCATCAATCGCAACCCTATCGCATAGTCGGAGATACACTCTATCGCATTGGAGTTGATTCCATTCTCTGTCGGTGTTTGAATCTCGAGGAGGCTGAAAAGGCCCTAAATGATTTTCGTAGTGGTGCCTGTGGTGGTCACGTGTCTGAATATGCTAATGCACATAAAATTCTTCGTGTTGGGTATTTATGGCCCACCATATTTAAATACTGCATTGTTACCATCTGTAAGTGCCACGATTGCCAAATCTATCAGCGTAAGATGCGTGTGTCACCTTCCCATCTCCACCCTGTCATTACCGTTGGTCCCTTTGCGAAGTGGGGCATCAATTTTATGACGTGTAACCCTCAGTCGATCGGGGGGCATGTTTATATCATCATAGCCCTTGACTGCTTCACCAAATGGACCGAAGCAATGCCTACACTTACGACTGACGGTAAGACAACAACACAATTTCTATTCAATCATGTCATTTCTAGGTTTGGTGTCCCTCAAGCCATTTTTACCGATCATGGTTCCCATTTTTCGCATTACATGGTGGCGGATTTGACTTCCAAGTTGGGTCTACATCACGACAGCTCAACGTTGTACTATCCTCAGGCCAATGGCCACGTTGAAGCCATGAACAAATTTCTTGTCACTATGATTCAACATACGATTGGTATGCACAAATCAAACTAGAATCTCATGTTGTTTTTGGCTCTCTGGGCCTACCGAACCTCATTTAAGGATGCGACTGGGTTCACTCCATTCCATCTTGTCTATGGTCTAGAAGCTACCCTTCCGATTGAATGTGAAATACCTTCGCTCAAACTAGCTGTTGAATTGCTTCTGAATACTTCGCCAGAAGAAGAACATCTTCTCTGTTTGGAGAGGCTTGATGAAAATTTCCACTTTGCTGCTCTAGTCATTGAAGCACAGAAAAAGTAGGTCAAATTTCATTTTGACCAGTCGGTTTCCCCTCATTCCTTCATAGAAGGATACCTTGTCCTCCTGTATGAATAAGCTCACAATAAGTTTGGGGCAGGAAAATTTCAACCCATGTGGCATGGACCTTACATTGTTAAACGTGTTTTTCGAAATGGGGCTTATGAGATTATTGATTATGAAGGTCATCCTCTAGATCAACCCAGAAGTGGGTTGTATCTTAAAAAATACTATGCATGAGTCATTCGTGCATGTTTTTGTACATAGTTGTTTTTTCATTTTTGTACATTTTTGGCTTGGTGTGCTTTGTGAGTGTTTTCCTGCTTATTGGATCATTGCTTATTGTGTAGATGTCTATTACCCCTGATGTTGGTTTCGCGGATGGTGCTTCCTGTAGTACCTGGAACCTGTCTTCAGCAGCCTGGGTGATTTATGATCCTGCTGGTGAGTTGATAGACCTTCAAGGTATCTGTCTAGGAAAAACTACAAACAATGTCGCTGAATATAGTGTTGTTATTGAACTATTAACCGAGGCCATTACCCTCGACATTCGTGCATTGATTATTAACTTATACTCACAACTTGTTGTTCTTCAACTTAATGGATATTATTCTGTTAGAAACTCTCACATCTTAAGGTTGTATTTGCGTGGGAAATAAATTTTGATTACATTACATATCGACATATTCCTAGATGAATGAATGCATTAACTGATACAATAGCTAACATTGTATTAGATAGACATTTCCATAATTTGTAAAAAATCGTCATCACATGACAAGATCAATACAGGTAAAAAGATGTATATATATATCGAGTGTTTGCAATTGTGTGCATCATAAGTTCAAAAAATATGTATGTTTCGATTACATCTTGAGACGTCATGTCTCTCAAAAAATATGCGGAAATAAAACCTAGGTGTCTACTCGGTGTGACGCTCATGATAACACGTCACTGCCCGTACAAGCGGCCTCAGCAAGTAGTGAACACAGTTTGACACCCCTGCAGTGTGTCTCTGGTATGCACAAGGAACATCATCGAATCAAGCATATTCCAAGATCCCACGTGAGATTCCCGCCAAGTTGTGTATGATTTCCTCCTCCTCGCCTCCCTCACTATGAGGAGCCATATCAAAGTCGCGAGGAATCCACCGTGCTATTGGAGACATACCTTCAGGTCTCTCTAGGCCAACATTTTTAATTACATGGATTAATGTCAGAAAATGCATAACAAAAAATCATAATACTCATTAAAATAAAAAAATGAGTCTTACCCAGTACTTCATCCCAATCCTCTCCTTCTGGGAGCGGGAGATCTGCATCACCATTAAAATCTGTGCTAGAGTAGGGCTAGTCGTCCACGATGATTAGTTGGCGGCGGAGCCACTCGAAGAACTCTGGTCTCTAGGAAATTTGTTTGCTGCCCACTGACCTTGGCATCAAAGCTGCCCAACGGACCATCCGTGGCTTCTGGGCTGGTGGTGTTGGAACTATTACCTCCTGACGCTAGAATATTGGTAATTGTTCCAAGATGAACGATACCAATATGGACCCATAGCCAAACTTCTTCAGCTTGGTTTTCTTGCATTTTGTCAGTTGACGCTTCATGTTGATTGTTACCACCGCTGCCCAATTGTAGAGGGTCGGTGCCATGCAATCTGCAACAAGAAGTAGCTATGTTTTTGTGGCCTTGTGCAGAGCCTGCAATCCAACAGCTCGTGTGATGGTGTGCAGAACTACCCTTAGTGCCAAATCCAGAATAGTTTGGATATCCACTTTTCCGCTTCTCGATCATTTCCTTGCCCCTGGGTGCACCCTGTCAATAACCATACTCATGTTCTCCATTGAGGGCCGGGTGCCGGTCAGGATTGGTACTGCCCCCCTCCACGACAGTCTGGTTATGAAATAAACATATGAGACTTCAATCTCAAGTTCCTGGTCGTGAATAATGAATTTTTCCTGATCAATGTTCCAGAAACTAATCAAGTACTGTAACAACTCCGGTTGAGCTCTGAGACATGTTGCCATAAATAATTTCTTGAGCCTGCAATATTTGAGAGCTTCCATGCATCTTCTATTGCCCATGGCTTCCTCCTCTTCTTCACTGTGTTCTCGTTATTTCCATTCAATCACCATTTTGTCTTTTCACACTTGCAAAAACATCCATATGGTTGTCATTAGCAAAATCCAAATCTTTTGAATGGTTAAATTGGGCCTGCTTGTTTAATTTTACATGCTAAAAATTACTGCCGCGGTTGGCGCACCCCTCTTAAATTTTTAGGCCGGTTGGCCCAAGTCCGTGCCTGATACCCACGCTGACCGCCGCACCCTAAATTTTACAAAATTCCCCCCATAGATCTACAAAATTGGGGTTGTAGGTAATAAAAGTACTATCAAAATGCAGGGAAGGATGTGAGTTCTTACTTGGAACAGACAAATTTTAGATTGGTCTTCTGGATTTCCCGCTCTCAACGTTGCAAAATTGCAGTGAAAAAAGGGTAACAAATTGCTCACAAGAGGTAAAAGTGAAAAGTAATTTATTTTTTACCATATTTGGCATTTTATAACTTTTCATAACCCTAATTGGGTTTTAAAGTGTATTTTTTGATTATTTCTCTATGTTATTTCGAGAAATGGGTTTTACGTGTGTCTCTTGTGTAGCAACAGGTCTTCAACGTGACGATGATGAAGTAACAAGTTGTATTTTATACTTTTTCGGACTTGGTAAAAACACGAAAAAGTCACTGTTGGAGTCATCTTTCAGCTCTTTTCTGAATATCTAAAATTGAAAAGATTGCCAAGACTCTTGTTTTTTTGAACTCGTTAAATGGCCGCGAAACGATATCTACCCAGTATACATTTACCCCTTTTTCGAGTCGGGATAGATTATTTACAAAAAAGGAATACCTTAGCCTATCGCGACTAAGAGTTTCTCTCAGACATAGTTTTCTACCTTTTCGGATCTGTGAGACTACCTACAAAAAGGGACTGATCGAGTTTTCTTTTCTGCTTCTTTTCAAACTCTCTAAACATGAAAAGGCGTCGATTTCTTCCTTTGTCAGACTTGTTAAAACCTAATTGACACCAGACACTATCACCATGCCATCACCGAGTTCCTCCTTCCTAGGGCTCGTAAAATGTACTAGCATGGATTTGTCCGAAGGAAAAAATTACATGACAAGCACATGCTATCCCCTTCAAGCTTGTTTTCCAAAAATAATTGGGGTACTCGCCAGCAATGGTGGGGGAAAATGGAACCAGTTCTCAGTCGTGTCGGCATTATGTCGCTCTTGAACATGACACTCATCTACATTCGTGTCATGTTGGGGACATCTCATTTCATCAATTTTTGCCTCCATGGGTTTGGCTAATCTATTTTGACCTCTCATCTTCTCTTTGCCACATCATCATGACCTCAGATCCCTTGATGTCAAATACTGCCAAATCCGGAGTCGTGTTGCTGGTATGTTCAAGAGAAGTTTCCGTTTTCAGTTTTCAACCTCCCTCTGATTCTTGTTTTTGGTCTTGATTTACTATCATCATGTTCCTCTGTCTCGTGTCGATGATGTGGGAAAAATTATGGCCCTCCTTCGACTAGGTCACTTCCTGTCGACTTTAGCTCATTATCTAGGAAGTTGATCTAGAGACTCCCTTCTAGTACCTTGGAGCTTGCATGCCTCAATGGAAATTTATTCACATTCGATGATATGTCTACATCATTGGCCTTCGATCGAGTGATTCTGCGGGTGTTCGATGCCATATCACTATTCACATTTCATAGATTGTACTAGTTGTACCTTGAGAGCCATTGTAATTATTGGTGGTTTCTCTCGTGCCTATTAACAACTTTCATCATTGGCTGGTTATCAGGTGAATCTCTTGCATGTTCAACTTTAGCTCCCATATTCGCATGCTTGAATTTGTACGTGTTCGGGTCGAGATGGAGTGCAAGACCCTGGGTTTTTTCTGATAAGATCCAGGTTGCGGCATATTATGGTTTATCATGACTATATGCATGACTCTTTTGATTGGATGGTTGCAACCATACCTGAGTCTGTTTGTTGACCCTTACTGCTGGATGGTTGTGTCCATACCTCGGATCTCAGTTTATATGTACTCTCTTATGGATGGTTGCGCCCATGCCACATGTTCATGTATCAGAGATATCATTTGTATTTATACTTGCAGTTCTTCCGAAAATGATGTTTGGTTTGAACGCGTTCTCGTAAAGCATTTAACTCCTCCTCTCTCTGGACCTCATGCTTTAAGGTGCATCTATTACATAAGATTTTTTCACCATCCTTGAAATTCCCATCCCGCACATTGGAGGACCATTTCTGTGACTTATATGTAGTGTCATGCCTTGCAAAAAGTGTCATTGCATCCCTTGCCATGAGGAGAACATTTCCTCTATTGACTATTCCTAGAAAAGACCATAAAAAACACACGATTTTGGGTTGGCGCTGGTAGGAAGTTATGGCCTCACGCCAATAAGGGAAATTAACACTGAGCCCCATGCCCATTAGCACTCTGTCTTAGTGGACTGCCTGCTCCAAGCTATTTTTGGAAAGTTTTTTAAATATAGAAGCGAAGTTTCCATTGCCAACCACTTCGTGAGCGAGTCGACATGGGTGGTTCGACTAAATAACGTCGAGCACCCTCCTTTGGCTTCTTGTTCCCTACTTTGGGAAAACCTCCCAAAGGATAAGTCCTCCCTTCCACCATTTGAGGTATCCCAACCTCCTCCTCTCCTTCTATAAATACATCTCTCTCACATAGATGCAACTAGCTGAATGGTTTGGATAGTTGAAAATTTTGGAGGATAGATGAAACAGTCTGATATAGCTGGTGTGAGGTAGAGCGAAGAGAGAGACCCTTATCGAGAGAGAGCTTAGGCTTATTGCCTCGCCACATCCAAATTCCCCGACGAATTCTCGAGACGCGTTTTGACTGGACTCGCTAAAGGAGGTTGCGACGTCAAGGATCATTTGGTTGTAATCTCTTTCTTTCTCTTAATATATACATTACTGATGTTTTAGTTCCCGTCTTGTGTTGATGTGATTGATCTTATGCAATACGTTTAATTCTCTTTGACCAATTAGATATTTATGAATGCAAACATTGTTTCTTATGCTGATCTCATTCTCTGATCATTGTGCAGGAACCTGAGTACCATAGCTGAAGGACTGCGACATGTGGGGATGAAGATCAGGAGACTGCCGCCACATCTACGACAACTGTGTTGGATCAAAGGTAGGACAATATATCCTGACTCAGTTACATTCATTAACTAGGAATCGACACATTAGCATTTCCTCTTGCTACTAGACCCACCCTAAGGCTAGAGGGATCCCCTTTGTCTAAAGAGGGGATTTACCATCTAGGGCATAGTAATTAAATTATTTCTCTTCTGTCAATAACTGCTTGTGAGTGATTTTTATTTCATTATATTAGGATCTTCTTTTACTTAAGTTATTAGTGTTCTTATTTATCAAACAACTACCAATGCATAAACCATAAATAGACAAGAGACACAAAATATAGGCTATCATCCAGGGCCAAAACCTCTCACTCTTTGAGAGGAAAATCTGAACAAATTCTTCTTCTTATGGAGATTCCAATTGACGAATACCAAGACCATGACCCTTGACCTATTTTCCACTCCAATACCAAGACACAATTTCTCTTGATGAGATCCTTTGACAGCAACAGTCAAGCTTCCTATCCTTTCCTTTTTTCAGCTCCTCTTCTTCTTCGACCTTCTTCAACTTCAAACCTTTGACCTCCCTTCTAGACTTGACCTTCTTCTTGTCTCGACCTTCCTTCTAGACTTTACTTTCTTCCAATTCTTATCTCAGCCTCCTTTCTAGATTCAACCTTCTTTCAACTTGACTAAGAGGAATGCTACTCTTTATCGACTTCTTCTACTGCAAGTAAGCTCTTGCTGCCTCACATGTGAAGATAATATAAACCCAAAAGCAAATTATAAAAGGGCTCAGACTATACTCCTCTTTCCTTCACTATACTTCATTGTACTGTAAGCTACCTCATTGTACTTTGCACTTTTCCAGCTTGAGACTTGACCACCAATTTTTTTTTCCTGAAATGAAGATGCACTACACTATATATAGTTGTTTCCAAAGGCAATAAGCTGACTTGATATCAAGCTAAGTCAACATGTCAGTTGGAGGGATAATTAATTCCACTTTGAAGCCGAATTGAGGTTAATACTTGTGCTTTATCTTGGCCTGAGCTACTTGACATTTCTAATGACTCATACATAAGTGTAATATTCCCATGAAGGGTTCTTCATATATGTCATAGACTCAAATTTAATTTTATGACTAGATGACAAATCCTAAAGGCTCACAATGGGAGCCATCGCTAAAATAAAACTCCTTGCTCATGAAACCCATGAGACAAGCACTACAATAATAATTTTATTTTTCTTTTCATCAATTACATAAAATCACAATTACACATGTCATTATGAATATCAAACCTAGTTACTTTTGAACACTCCCTATTAACTAGGGAGGTATTCATAAAGGTACTTGGTCATTCTCAATTTGAAGAATTTCTCATATGAAGAATCAGATTGGTAACCCATCTGTATAGCATCATATCAACCAACATTGTCACATAGCAAGGCCTTTATTAATAGCTCTATCTCTCCACAATATCTTAGCACAATTTTGGTGAGACCAATGATGTATAGACACCCTCATTATTGTCTCTCTTGGAACATACCCCACTCGGGTTCTCAGGGTGTGTTCCACTAGGACTATTCTTATCTTGGATTCCCATTTCTCAAAGAATATTGGTCCTCAACGACTACCCTTATCTTGGATGCCCTAATACATCCTCAAAGAGCATGGGATGTTAGATGTTTACCCAATCCTCCATTCTATCTTCCCAACATAAGACAAGAATGATGTGTCTATCTCTCCCTCTTAATTAGGGAGCACATATCTATTCCAATAAGGTAATTTACTCATTCGTACGAAAAGAATGCACCTAAGCTCCCTCTTGGCTTAGGAATTTCCAAGTTTCTTCCAAGTAAGAAAATTGTTTCTAGAATCCCTCTTAATTAGGGACCTACAACATCTCCTCAGGTGGAGATGTACAACCAGATGCTTGAAGAACTCCTCCTCACAGTGTCATGAAATTATTTTCGTTATCTAGGAGTCTCCATGTTTGGGACTTCTACCTAGGGCACTGACCATCCATCACTTTCACCCATGAGTCAACCATGTCATCATCAAAAAGTGATCCATTAGTCCATATATGGCCTTCCTTCATGCCATGTTTACTTAAGGATCTTTCATCCTACTACATGTGCATTGGTGGTGGAAGACATCCATAGATCTTCCCTTGGCATCCCTGCATAAAACCATCCATATATTTGTTCAAAAAAATAAATAAAAATTAAAATCAACATTACCTTTGTGATGGCCTTTCATCATGACATCTTATAGTTCGCAACCACATCCTACATACATATCGACACATCTCCCAAAGATATATATTGTCAAGGGTCTCTTTATTTTTTCAAACTCCATCAGAGTCTTCATGTCTTTCATTGAGATATCTAGTAAAATCTTCTTGGTCTATTGGATGCTTATTTCCTTTACCATGGTTGCATATTCCATGATCTCTTCCTTTATTCACACAATTCATTCCCAAGAGATTCCAATCAGAGTTCCTCAATTGCATTCAACCACCTCATACTTCATATGAGGACATATTATGTTGATTTAATATAGTGAATGTGTGACCCATGAATTCTTGCATACCCTTGAGGGATGAGATCCTTTATTTTTATCATGCTCTTAAGATAGAGCATTGGTTTATGATATCTGCAACCATATGACATGACTTCCACAATATTATATGTAAGCATTCATTCCTCATTTTTCCTTTGGGTCATCCATAGTTCCTGCAACAACTTCCTTGATTGAAAGAGTTTCAATCCCTTGATTTTCTTCACTTTATGTTGTAATACCATCATCCCATGAATTCCACAAGTTTAGAATTATTGATGAAACACTTGTTTCCCATTATGATCAATGAACCTTTCAATGAAGATTCCATTAGAGAATCTTGAGGATCTAAAACATCCCCATCAATATATGTTTCCTTTTGACAGAGTGTGATGAATATTGAACTAGATGACCTTGCCACTTATGTTTCTAATAAGATTATCAAGAGCTATATCCTTGACTTCCATAGATTCTAACCATGTTTCATGATTTTATATGATGATATCTTGAGATATTTCTTCCAATGCTTCTATGATGCCTTGATACATCCCATTTAGTGAATCATGATAACCATATCTTACAACAAAATACTTAGGAACTTGAAAAGAACCTAGGTGAGGAAGACTATCTCAGTCATAATATATATCTCTTACTTCATCTTTCTTGGAATTCTTCTTTTCAGTTTCCTCTACTTCTTTGGAAATATGGGCTTCTTGTCTTCCTCTTTTGTTGTCCTTCTTGACCTTAGGAAAATATCTTTTGTAGTGCCATTATTCCTGATACCCATAGCATTGAATCTTAGACATGTCCCTTTTCTTTTTCCAGGAACTAGAATTTCCAAATTTTCCTTTCCTTTTTGTCATTGTAGCATAATCTTGACTTTGATCACCTGCTCTCACATCATATTTGGCCTTTATTCTAGATTCTTCAATGTTTCACAGTGATCATAGATCCTGGAATGGATTAGCTTATTTCTTCCCATAAATACTTAAAGTAAATTTAACCCATTCCTCTGGTAGTGCATTTAATACAAACGTAGTCATTTCTCCATCATACATGAATTCTCCCAGATCTTGTAGTTGATCCCAGATCTCAAATATCATCATAAATTATGAGGCTATTTAATCTTCCCTAGGCATATTCAAATTGTAGAGTTCTTGTCTTAATGAGGTGAATTTTCTAGCAGTGCTTACAGAATACAACTCTACCAATTTTTCATAGATTTATTTTTAAGTTTCAAGTTTAGATACTTATGGGATGAGGGGATACTTGATGGATTATATGAGAATCCTTTGATTCCTAACTTCCCATTTCATATAATTTTCAAGATCTTGAGCATCTTCCTCTCCTGGTTTTGTGATAGATCCTTTGACATGTTCCATCACCTCATTTCAATGAGATTCAAATTTTTCCTTTTCTTCCATGCAAGATAGTTTGAATCCCCAACCAATTTGTTGCTTTCCTTGAAAAATAAATTTTGACAGATTCAGATGTGGACATAAATATACTTACTTGATAGGATGTTCCTTCTTCTTGTTGGTTCCTTGATGTTGATGATGATATAGAGGATAGAAAACTTTTCCTTGATGAAGGTAGTTTTCTTCAAGAATGATCCTTGATCATAGAGAGTGAGATGACACCGCCTTTTGATCTAGCTTCCTTTGGATGAAAATCTTTAAAACACTTTAACTTGAGTAGATTTAGGTTTTTGTCCCAATACTTCTTTGTAGACTTCTTTGATCTAGGGTTATGATGCTTCCTTTGAATTCAATATGATCTTCGCTAAATTGATGCATTCCTTGATATTTTATCCTTGAGTGTCCCTTGATAGGATTCCCTTCCATGATTTAGTCACCTTAGCTCCAATACCATGTTGAGAAATCTAGGGCATATTAATTAAGTGATTTCTCTTCTATTAGTAACTAATTGTGAGTGATTTTTACTTCTTTAGATTAGGATCTTCTTTTACTCAAGTTATTAATGTTATTCTTCATCAAACAACTACCAATGCATAAACCATAAAGAGACAAGAGACACATAATATAGGCTATCAGCCAGGGCCAAAACATCTCACTCTTTGAGAGGAAAACCTGAATAAATTCTTCTTCTTATAGAGATTCCAATTGATGAATACCAAGACCACGACCCTTGACCTATTTTCCACTCTAATAACAAGACGCAAGTTCTCTTGATGAGATCCTTTGACAAAAACAATCAACCTTTTGATCATTTACTTTTCTTGGCCCCTCTTCTTCTTTGACCTTCTTCAACTTCAAACCTTCAACCTCCCTTCTAGAATTGACCTTCTTCTTTTCTTGACCTTCCTTCTAGACTTTACCTTCTCCCAATTCTTGTCTCGACCTCCTTTTTAGATTCAACCTTCTTTCAACTCAGCTAGGAGGAGTACTACTCTTTCTCAGCTTCTTATGTTGCAAGTAAGCTCCTATTGCCTCACACATGAATATAATATAAACCCAAAAAAAAAATTAGAAAAGAGCTCAGACTATACTTCTCTTTCCTTCTCTGTAATTCTTTGTACTATAAGCTACCTCGTTGTACTGCACACTTTTCAGCTTCTGTTAAAATTGGACAACTAGGTCCAAACTATGGGTTGTGCTGCTCAGATGATGATCCCAATATTTTTATTGGATTACTCTTTCGGAGAGGTGTAAGATTGATCTAAAGATCATCTTGATCGGATGAGCAGAACATGTACTTTGAATTTATTCCACTTATGTGCTAGGTCGGCCTAGAATAAAATATAGACTTAAATGTCTTAAAGGACATGTCACACACCCCCAAAGATTCCTATATATTGGAGAGACTTAGAGTTCATTTGACACACATTGTGTGGAGGAATTCTCTCTCTCTGGATGGCATTGGAGCTACGTATCTATGGATTGACCTTCGTTTGGTTTTTTATGGGGTGATGTGTGACACGCTTGGCTGAATGACCTATTGGAGAATTTGTTGGTAGAAGCATCCTGCTGATCGTCGTAACACCACCATTTATCATCTTTGTTTTGTCTTGTCTTCTATCGATCTATTAGTATGTTCCATCTCCTTTAGTATTGTGTGCCCTAATCTGAAATGGCATAGAACATGTTCAGAAATTAACATGGTATCAGAGGTAAGGTGAAGTCAAGCCCTACATGTAAGGTGAAGACGGAGCTGGAAGGCTGAGATTGCTATAGATGTTTGCAGCCTTGTTTGAAGGTAAAACAAAGGTATGAGGAGGCTATTAGGGAGCTGCAACAAACTAAGGTAGGACGCAAGCCTACCCTCTCCAAAAAAAACCAGCGAAAAGGGTTTCAAGGCTATGACAGCCTGACATTCGTTTCTGTTTAGATACGCGGAACTAAGGAAAACTACTGATACTTGTCCATAATCGTGGAATAGCACTTGACCAAGCCGCAAAATTCCGAGTTTCTCTGCAGTTTCGGATCCTCTTACAAAGAGAATTCTGGCCGGAAGTAAAGGATCGAGTCTAGCACGATAATATCCTGAGACTGTTACTATTAAATTCTAGCTCAGAACAACAGCCCACAAGGAGCATGCACGCGTATCATCTCAATTTGATCGGTCCATGGGAAAAGACATGATATCGACTGCTAGTCAGGTCGGAATTCCAGCTTAGCTCAACAACTGACAGCTCTGAGGGAGCCGCTCCACTATCATATCTTCCAATCATCGATGTGTGGAAATTATGGAAACCATAGCAACGTTGGTGCAAAATAAAGAGACACCAGTGGCAGCATCATCATGGAAGGACACTGAATCGAATTGGAATTCTGAAGTCACGCTGCTGGTCAAGGGCAATTAGATTGACGTCGATTTCCTATGCCTGCAGAATGCGATTTGGCTAAATACCATATATAGTGTAGATTGAATGCTATAGCTCTAACTACCCGCATATGGAAGAATCATGGTTGAATTGAAGATGATTTACTTAATTCGAGCGAACAGATCTGTGGAAAATCCTGCCGACAAAATTTTCATTCGAACTTATATCTGAACTGTTTTGGAAACACATCGGACGCCTTTGACATCAAAGGATGTCATATAAATTGTGATGCAAGATATGTTGCTTTAAATGTATGGTCGTAAAATACTTTAGTTTGAAGAATTTTATTGCATTTTACTTAATGGTGTTGGCACCATGGACGAGGAATGAGCGATCCGTGTCGTTTTAAGGGATTAGATGATGGCCTTTGCTAGGAATGTGTCTGGTAACCGTTTCATTTCCAAGAAGAAAAAAAAAAGGTACAACATTTTTATCCTTTAAGCTGAGGCAGCTTGTCGCACATTTGAGGCGATCCGAGCTGGCTTGTCATCCATTGAAATTGTTGGATATGCATTGAAACTATGGTGTTTAGGGAAGTTTACCCACATTGAAAATTCTTTCGATGTTCACTTTTGGGTTACTGTGGGACTTCCATGGCTGCTGGCTGTATTGCATTAGATTGTGAAAGCCATACTGGGAGCGACAGGGACCCTTTTCTCATGGAACACTCGGAGATCTCATCAAATCAGGCACATGCGGTAAATATACCAGTCACTGCAAGCCCTCTAGAAATGACATCTGAGAGAAGGGGAAACTATCAGAGCCTTTTCATAGATAATCATTCATTCCCTCCTTCTGAATGCGATGTTGAAATTAGAGTGATTTCACTTGACATGACATTGTCAACTATAGAAGTGCAGTCTCGGCTACCACCATCATCATCCTCACTAAGAAACCCGTTTTTTTTCAGAACTGATTACTTTAGTGGCTATGGGGGATGGAAAATAACAATTCCGTTAAACTCAGGTCTCTAGATATTGATGGTGCTTACCATAACAGTTAGCTAGATAATAACTTACACCTTTTTTTTTGCCAGATCAAGATTAGGGCCCCAATTTTTTTCTCAAGAAGACGACGCTAATGGTACATTCCAGTCATCTAGGAGTAGCCATGATGCAACTAAAACTAATACTAGAACCAAGAGGGCAGGTTTGTACGGGTCACCTTGAAGAGGAGAAATCAAGTTGAGGTATGTTTAGAGGCGATAAACAACAGTGATTGACGTGCACTTATGACTGTGCTGCATCTGCATAAGAGAAAGGTATCACGTAAGATATAGACTGAAAATTCTATGTTTGAAACATCTGTCAGATTGGTTCCTATATCTGTGCAAATTTAGGAGGAAAAATTGTAGAACTAATCTCTAAAGAACGATTTTTTCTTGGAGTTGGAAGTTTCTTTAAGGGTTGACTGCAGAAGCCCTTGGGGAAATTCTATGTAGCAGTCAGATTATTGACGAGATGGGAAAAGATGTAAGTATTAGGAAGAGTGACAAGGGAAATTGAATTTTCATTGAGCTAGGAAAATCTTAACAGCCTTAGGAGAAGTCCTCTGAAATAACCAGAAAAATGACAAATGGGCAGATCTGGAAGCAAATAAGGATGCAATGCCTCAAGTGCAGGATAAACCATGGAAGATTGGATCCCCAGTTCAGTAAGTTGCAGTCTTAGAAGGTTGTTTAAGGAAGCTCCAGCAGATCTCCTCAGAATAATAGGTAATTGCTATAAGACACAAGCTAAGGCTTGTATATACATTATCCATGTTTGACAGCGACATATGGCAGAATATGTATGACCACGAAAGTTGAAATCTTCAAATTCTATATGGTAGTATGACCATGATGAAGAAGATAGTGATGGTAAGATAAAATTATGACACATCATAATTAGCGATATTGCAGTAATCTGTATCAGTCTTACAGTGTAATGATAAAGTGTGAACCGAGAAGTCTTTGTAGCCTTTAGTCACGTCGTTGGAGTCTTGAACCATGCTTAGCAAAGCTTGTAAAGTTATGAATAAATGATTTCCATTATTTGACAAGCATATGATACATGTCAAGATGCATGAAAGAAATATGACTATATATGGCTATGAGTCTTTAATGGCTTTGACTATGGGAGAATAAAACTCCTTTCCAAGCTGGTGTCTTGGATGCCCTCATTTAAATTAGAAGTTTTCTCTCGAAAGAGAAGCTGGGATTAAGAGGGAGAATATATTTGTATATGCTCCTGAGTGGATACCATTGCTGAACGAAAGAAGATCCTCATGGCTAAGAGACATATGGCTTCAGAGGGGGAAATTCCGGAGGAAAACCAAGAAGCCATATAAATACCAGGGGTATCTAGCAGCCATGAGTACAATATGAGCCTAGATCATGTGAAGAAGCTATAAAGTATCTAAATCTGCAAGGATGTGAGGGTGATGGTTCCTAGACCACAAATCAAAGCTGTTATCACCTCGATACAAAATCAAGCATGGATCTGATAGTAGTGCTGAAAGGCTCAAGGAAAGATTCATTTCCTGTGAGGAAGGCATAGACTATGATGACACACTTGCACCTGTGGCCCGATATACCACCATTCGATCAATCATAACCCTTGCTGCTACGCAAGGATGGAGTCTTCATCAGATGGATGAAAAGACTGCATTTTTGATGATGCGATAAAGGAAGAAGGTGTATGTTGAGCAACCTCTGGGGTTTGAAGTCCAGGTTAGGGACACCCATGTCTGCAGGTTGAAGAAAGCCCTCTATGGGCTGAAGCAAGCACCCAGAGCTTAGTATGAGAGGATAGATAGCTACCTAATGAAGCTTGGATTCAATCGTAGTAATGCTGATCTGAACCTTCACTACAAGGTTAATAGAGAGAAGCCTCTCACTCTGGTGTTGTATGAGGATGACCTCTTCCTGACAGGTGCTGACCCTCTCATTCATCAATGCAAGAGGGAGCTCACTGCTGAAAGCAAGATGAAGGACCTAGGACTGATACACTACTTCCTAGGCCTGGAGGTCTGGCAGAGACCTGGCGAGATTTTCCTTTTTCAAGGAAAATACAGTTTGAAGCTTCTAGAAATATTTAGCATGATGGACTACAAGTCCGTGTCGACACCGATGGAACTCAACTTCAAAAATTTGAGCGGCAGCGCTGCTGGGCCCATGTTAGAAAATCCTACTGAGTATCATCAACTCGTAGGGGCCCTGATGTTCTTAGTGAACACCTGTTTGGACGTATGTTGTGTAGTGAACACTTTGAGTCAACACATGGTTGATCATAACATTCACTGGGTTGGTGCCAAGAAACTCTTGAGATATCTCCGAGGTACGATAGACCATGGGCTGAGATACACTGTGGGGAGTATGAAACTCCATGGATATACTGATCCCAATTGGGCTGGTAGTGTGGTGGATCGTAAGAGCACATCTGGATGTTAATTCACAAGTAGATCTGCTTCGGGCAGGAAACGAAAGCCGGTAGCCTTGAGCACCGCTCAGGTCGAATACATTGCAGCATGTATGACCCATTGTGAAGTCACTTGGTTGTGAAAGTTGTTCGAGCATGTGCTAGAAGCCACCGTTATCCTTTGTGATAACCAGAGGGGGATTCATTTGTCATAGAATCCTGGGTTCCACGATTGATCCAAGCATGTTGATGGTTGGTACCACTTTATCTGGGATATGGTATAGCGAGGCGCCGTAAGGCTCGATCATATAGGAACTCATGAGCAGGTCGCAAAAATTCTCACAATGCCCTTGGGGAAGGTCATGTTCCTAACCTTCCGTGAGAATCTTGGAATCATGGAACGACCCTATTTTGAGGGTCCTGTTGGACGATGAGCTCTAGGAGCTCCAAAGGGGTTTTGGGGATAGTTTTGGTGCTATAAGTAACCATAGGGCTAGGCTTGCCAAACCTAGTTGGTGTGCTTCTACCCCATCATGATGATATTGAGATGGTTTACCTATCTCTGATCTATGCCCCATATGCATCCTACCCATGAAGTTTCAGACTCATGGGCAGTACCTCTAATTTGGCCAATGATATGGGAAAAGTGAATAGAGACCATAGCAAGACCGATGGATGCATCAGAGATTGCCGTAATCTCTATGTCTAGGATGGCAAGTGTCCAAACACTTGATCTGGGATAAAGTTTAGCGAGGTTTTGGACATCCAACTGACTTCGGGTCAGTGAAACTAACTTCGGGTTAGTATATGACTCTCTTGAGTCCTAGTGAGGTTTTAGACCTCCAACTGATTTTGGGTCAGGTAAAACAATTTCGGGTTGGTATGTAACTCTTTGTGAGTCCTATAGAGGTTTCGGACCTCTGGGCTGAATCTGTTAGCAGGGTATGATGTCTTTGTGATTGTCCCACTTCTGTTCTGAAATAAAGAGGCCAACAAAGCAAGATATGGTGGGATGATGCACGATGTTTGGATTACACTAAGTGGATGGAGTTCTCCCTAGTTGAGAGGGAGTGTTAAAATTGGACAACTAGGTCCAAACTCTGGGTTGTGTTGCTCAAATGACGATCCCAATATTTTTATTGGATTCCTCTTTCAGAGAGGTGTAAGATTGATCTAAAGATCATCTTGATTGGATGAGCAGAACATGTACTTTGAATTTATTCCACTTATGTGCTAGGTCAGCCTAGAATAAAATATAGACTTAAATGTCTTAAAGGACATATCACACACCTCCAAAGATTCCTATATATTGGAGAGACTTAGATTTCATTTGACACACAATGTGTGGAGGAATTCTCTCTCTCTCTGGATGGCATTGGAGCTGCGTATCTATGGATTGTCCTTTGTTTGGTTTGTTTTGGGGTGATGTGTGACACGCTTGGTTGAATGACCTATTGGAGACTTTGCTAGTAGAAGCATCCTGCTGATCGTCATAACGCTACCATTTATCATATCTATTTTGGCATGTCTTCTATCGATCTATTAGTATGTTCTATCTCCTTTAGTATTGTGTGCCCTAATCTGAAATGGCATAGAACATGTTCAGAAATTAACAACTTCAAATTTGACCACTAAATTTTTTGTCCTGAAATGAGGATGAATTGCACTATATATAGTTGTTTCCCAAGGTAATAAGCTGACTTGATATCAATCTAATACACCATGTCAGTTGGAGAGATAATTAATTCCACTTTGAAGCCGACTTGAGGTTAATACTTGTGCTTGGTCTTGGAGATCTACTTGAAATTTCTAATGACTCATACACAAATTTAATATGCTCAAGAAAGGTCCTTCATACATGACATAGAATCAAATTGACTTTTATGAATAGATGAAAAATCCTAAAGGCTCACAATGGGAGCCTTCACTAAAATAAAATTCCTTGCTTATGAAACCAAAAAGAGAAGCACTACAATAATAATTTTATTTTTCTTATTTTCATCAATTACATAAAATCACAATTACACATGTCATTATGAATACCAAACCTAGTTACTTTTCAACATGTATAAGGGTCATCACTTATGTAATTAGGCCAGAGGTCTAAACTATTGGAGCGAAGGAGTCCAAGGAATCCAAACAACCTCTTTTGGAGATCTGAATAGCTAGGAAACTAGAATAGACAAGGCCAAGCTCCTTGTGCTTATGAGCGAAGTTATATGCATAGTTAATGAGGTTTAAAGTCCGAACTTTATAGGGTTATGTTCAATAACATAAGGTGGATTTTGTTTTTTCATTTTTTAGGTATCTCTTGTAGTCTTAAGCTCTAGTGGAAATTTCCTTGTAGATAGGAACCAAGAGTGAATTGTTTGAAGAATTTGTAAAAGTTCCACAAATCCGAATTTTCATTAAATTCTGTGAAGTCTGAATCTTATGAAGATCTGTGCACAATTGTGAGGTGACAAAATTTTAATCTAAGTTGTCTCTTAAGGACTAGAGGTAGTACTTGTGACCAGCGAAGAAGTCTATTTGTAAAGGGAACCTTATAGAATCTCTCTCATGCTCATTTTGAAGGTTTGATAAAAGATTATAGCTACCCAAAAAGGAGCCGAAGACCTACGAGCAATATTGATTGATCATTCACCATATTTAATGCAGTCCTAAAACTTATACAAAACATTCAGCTTGAACATTGAGATAAGTAGTTTACTTTTGAAACCTTCACAGTGATTGACAAAAGCACACATATATTATGTTTTTAGAAGTCTCCTCTCATATTGAATTAGTAATTCTAAATCAATCTGAGCATTAATTTGACATACAACAATATTTTGAGAAGCCCTATCTAGAGGTGATAAGAGAAGTAGTAACAAGTCATATCTTGAAGACCTATATCAAAGGAACAGTATCATATTGTATCTTGTTCTGAATGCAACATCATTGAAATTAGCAACTTGAAGGAAGCATCTCTCAAGTAAGTAATTTTATTATTCTTTAATTATCTATCAATATGTTTTCAATTTACAAAGAGAGAAACAAGCTCAATGAAACATCATGATAAACAAAGGTACGTAATAACATGTTAATTTATATATAAATGTTTTTAGGATTGGTTTCTTGTGTGGTTTTAGAATTATTGCAGTCTCCTTTCCTTACATGTCTAGGGTTTCTAAAGTATATAGCAATCCTTTTCAAGAATGGAATTGAACAAATCCCTAGGAATCTTTTAAAATTGAAACAAAAAAATTCCTAGATAATCATCACATTATTGTACTTTTCTTTTTGGTAGTACATGTCAAGCTAACGTTGCGGGTACATATAGAAATTTTTTTCTTACAAAGGAGTCCTTCAAGAAGAAACCCCCATCTACTCACAAAAGGAAAATAAGAAGTTGTGTTGCACAAGGAGCCCTTCAAGGTTTGTAAAAGGAGGAACTCAAGGTATGTCTAAAGATGTAATGTCCCCTCTTAAATTATTTTGGTGCAAGATTTATTTCTATGTTTTGGGGGCCAATTTTGGTGAATTCGAGGCCCATTTGATTTTCATTAGAATACTTAAGGGTTAGAAGTTAGTTAACTTTATGTTATGTTATGTTTTTGGTGATATATGGGAACCACCCACACATGAAATATGCACTTCCTAAGTAATTGGTTCGAAAATCATGATTGAGAAAAACGTAGGCTTGATGAGGGACCCATGATGGAGGAAAAAGGCGAGAAAAAGGCTCCACGAAGGTTATAAAAGGAAATAAGCTCACTTTATTTGGCATTCTTGTCTCATTTATTTTATCTCTATTACTCGAGCTACTTAGCCAGGTCACTTTTTGTTTAACATGTGTTTTCCAAGTGGAGAACTCACCCATTCTTTAGGGGACTTTGAGTGCCACCCTAGATTGGTTCATCCATTGACATACGAGGGAGTTTCATCGAGTTATCTTTAACATTTCCATTCAGTTTTCCCCAACAATCTTGTTTATATTCACTAGTCCATTTTCATTCCACCTTAGGTTTCCATGTTGTTAAAGCAAACATAGAAGCGATGTATATGAACAAGTAGTAGAAGCTTGCTATGAATGAGACCGAGACCAGCGTGCAATTCCCTAAGTCAAACACAACTTACAAGCATCTGGGTTCCAAAACTCAATTTTGGCTTGAGCCAAATAGCTGATTTAATGCATTTCATATTTTTCCTTCCAACCAGGCAGGTGGCAGTGCAGCTTCTAGCTCCAATGTGTATTTCTAAAGGACGCAGTAGTGATACTTGTGTGGCTATTGCAACTCTATTCCGGAGGTCTATTTCCGGGATAATTTTGGAGGAGGCTCATTAGTCTTCTAAGCTATTGGGTGAGTTTGGAGGCTAGAAGTGATAGATATCTTCAGGATTTATGTTGCAGTCATTGGGGCCAACGCAGAGGAGAGAAGTTGGGCACACGTGGGAGAGAGTGTCTCAGCCTTTTGAGGTCTTGATTGCTGGGAGAAATAATGGAAGTGCTATCAGAGTTATTTGTTGCATTGTTGGAGTGTTGTGGAGTGTTTTTCTGGTGATTTTGAAGACTGCATGCTTCTGCAGTCATTGGGGAACACAGGGCCTATTGGAGGTCAATTTTGGACGGTCATGATCAACCCAAACCATTTTTTGTTTTTGATTGGTTTGGCTTGAGGATCCCAGGAGTAATTTTTCATAATTTTTTGAGCATCGAAGGTGTGATTTCCAACCATTCCATTGCAGTAGCTAGTGAATATTTGTTGGGACAACGCAGAGAATTAGCTGGGAAATTTTCTGGGTATTATTGTCTCACCTGGGCTTTTCTCTTCTTGCCAAAAAGGAAAGCCCATGTGCATTTCTTCTATATATTTGTACTTTTTCCCATTTCTATAATAAAATGGCCTAGTTGCTTCCATGTTTCAATTTGTTCTGGATATTTACTGCATTGCTTTGAATTTATATGGTGTAAATTTATTATTTTCTACAATAGCACTATTTTTCCTATTTTGGAACATTACAGTGGTATCAAAGCTTTGATCTTGGCTCAGCCATGGGAGGACTCTCATATGGGAGAGGAATATAGATATTATATTACTTACAGAAAGCAAAGGTACTGAAGCGAAGAGAGGGAGTTGGAGATCGCTCTAGACACTGAGGATCATGGATAGGAGGTGATAGTAGAGGACATGGAGGAGCCTAAGGGAAAGGAAGAGATGGTATTTGACAATATTTTGAAAGCCATAAATTATTTGGAAAAGGGGAAGAATGAAATCCTAAATGAGATCAAGATGTAGAACCAGGAGCAGAGCACTCACCAGGATTTTCTATTTGGAGAGACTTCCAGAGCCTCTCAGTAGTATGATCAACCTTTACCTACTGTGCAGCCACCATCCTCTAGTGGGCCAACTAGAGCTACGATACCTTCTTTCCTACCCTTAGCACCAGAGGAAAAAGTAGGAGTTGATAAGGAGATTATTTCAGAGTATGGCAGTCCATGGGAGAAGAATTTAGAGTAGCACTATCTTTCATATATTATTACCAGCTCAAGAAAAATGAGAGGGGAAGGAGCTATGGAGGCCAAGGCACGCAAAACTATGAGTTGCAACATACCATTGGGAGGATGTTCTTCCCAACTTATGATGGCACTGCCAAGTGCAAAGCTCATGCTTGGGTGGATAAGTTGGATACATATTTCCAGCTCAACATGATGACAGAGATCGAGGCCATTAAAATGGCCACTTTTCATTTAGAGGGAGAGGCACACAATTCGTGGTTTCATGGCTTGTATACATTTTGGCATGCTAATGTGACTTCCTATGAGGACTTCACAAGGAGAGTAGTGGATTGTTTTGATCAGGGGGATCCAAAGGCTCACTTCAGGGAGCTGACCCAGCTCAGGTAGACAAGACATCCTGAGCATTATATTTCAAAGCTCCTATGAGTTTCAGTCATGGTGGCTGATTTTTGAGATGCTAGGAGAGTGTACATATTTGTATAGGGATATACAGAGCCATTGCATGGCCTGATGAAGTCACACAGACTCTCCAATTTACTGGAGGTTGTGACTTGTAAAAGGGATTTATAGGGGGGCATCCCCAAGACCTTGGCACTTTTTCCATCATGCACTCCCTACCCTAAAAAGGCGAGTCACATCAAACCACCACCAGCGCAGAGAGCAACTGCGTGGAGATGACAATTGGATGATGAGACTAGGAGAGACCACAAGAGGAGGAAGTTGTGTTTTACATGTTGGGAGCCGTGGGAAAATCCCAATATATCAAGTTTTTATCAGATAGTGATTAGGAGGATGAGTTGGATTTGGATTTTGATGGAGGATACTACGAGGGGCCATTAGAGAGAGAACCTCCACCACCACCTCCACTAGGAGGAGCATATTTTACACCATCTGGGGGAGTCCTTGCATCTTTGCATGGGGTACCCAAATTTCTGACCATGCGGATCAAAGGCACAATGCAGGGTAAATGAGTCTCTGTTTTAGTTGATGGTGGGGCCACCCATAATTTTATTGATGCTTAGTTGGTCTAGAGGAGAGACATCACCACTACAAAGTTTGAGGGATTTTCAATGCAAGCTCTAGGGGATAGGAATATGCAATGCAATTGATATGTTCCCACTTTGATAGTGGCCATAGGGAACTATTCAAGGACATATCATTTCTTTATGGTGGATGTTACAAACAATATTGTGGTGTTGGGTTTCCAATGGTTGTATTCCCTTGGCCAAGTCACCACCAAATGGAGGAAACTAGTGATGGAGTTTACCGGGTCATATGGTAAGCCAGTAGTTCTTCGGGGTATGCCCTCATATCCCCCATAGAAAATTTTAGATCATTAGATGCAAGCAAACTCGAGGCATGGGGAAATAGTGTGGGTAGTGGAGTTGAGGATTTCAAAGGCTAGGGGACAGACCAAGCCTCCACCTCCAGACATAAAAGGTGTGTTGGACAGATATGCAGTAGTATTTGGAGATACACCACCCGGAAGACCACCATATATGGGATTCGAGCATACCATAGAGATGGAGCCTAGTGTGCAAGAAGTCATCACTACCCCCTATAGGCATCCCAAAGCCTATAAAGATGAGATTGAGCAGGCCATTAGGGAGTTATTGGCATCGAGACACATTATACTGAGTTCCAACCCCTTCACTTCTTTAATTGTGTTGGTGAAGAAGAAGGATGAGACCCTACACATGTGTATTTATGTAATATTCCTTTTCAAGAATTTCTATAGTTTCTTTAATGAGGACGTTGTATAAGGAAAACCATGCAACAGAAACGCACAATAGGACTTGTATCCTTTTATATATGTTTTATGTAGCTTAAATATGAAATGGCATCAGAAAAAAATCATTCTAGCTACACTAAACAGATCTTCCCAGCTCATATATGCTCAAAAGAACCCCAATCCCACAACTTCACAAAATAGAATTGCTGAAGACTGCAAAAACGTAATTTTTATTAGGGTATCTAAAAAAAATATGATTTAATATAGATCTAGAGCTTTCATTAATCATAGAATGAGAAATGAGAGGTTTGACCTCTTTTACAAACACATCAGAACATCCCGGCAAGGGTTTTTGGCAAAATAGCAATATAAAATGCAGCACTGCAGAAAATAACGTAGTACACTGCAACTATGTATTAGGAAATAATGAATATGATCTGAAATAGATGAATAATACATAATTTACCCAATTCCTTCTTCAATAGACCTTCCGGAGTGAAATAGACACCTCCTCCTCCAAAACAAGCACAAAATAGAAGGGTTTAACCCAGTAGCTGCTGCCCCTGCAGAGAAGACACAGTTACTAGAAGTGACTGCACTGTAGATGATGAAGAATGGAAATCCTCAAGTTAGATGATGAAAAATAACCTTAGGACCTTCCCTTTTGATCTCACAACCAGCTAGACAAAAGGTGAAGATAGAATTCCTGTATGAGAATTATTTTGCACTAAACAATGTTGCAACTATAGCTAAACAACTAGAGCTTGCAATCAGTCAAAAGATCAAACAAAGATGATTACTGAATGCCTTCCTTGCTGCTATCTCCTCCTTCTTATCCTTGGTGAGCTTCCTCACCCCGGACCCCACTCATTGCTGAGGTAACTTCCTTGAGAAGATTCCCCTTTCAAAACTGCGTTGTCCTAGTTGGTTTCCCTCTTGTAGCAACACTGTTGACTTGGTAAATTCAATCTAGTTCATTGGTATTGTCCTCTTTCACACCAAGGTGGCTTTATTTGTCCTCCTAACATGATTATTTTTCAGACTAGGATTTGTTTTTATTGACTTTCTACTCTTCTGTTGCAAAAATGGAGCAAGTATAATATTCCAACTAGCAGTGGCTAATTGAGAATATTACAGTCCTCCCTGCTCAAAAGTTCCTTGCCCACAAGCAATAGTAAAGAAGGATGCTGCAAGATCTTCTCTCCCTCCCAAGTGGCATCCTCATCTGGTAGATTCCTCCATCGAATTAGATATTCCTTGATGACTCTGTTCCTTAGCTACCTCTCCCTTGTGTCTAAGATTGCTTCTGGTTGCAAAATTAGGTGGCCCTCATCATCAATAGGGGGAGATCCATGTTGGAAACTATATTCCTTCCAATGGCATTCTTAAGGCAAGAGACATGGAAGATATTGTGGATCTTGCTTCCCTTGGGAAGCTCCAGCTCATATGCTACCTTACCGATACACTTGATCACCCTGTATGGCCCATAGAAACGTGGTTTGAGATTTTCAACTCCCTTCTCCTTGAGTGTGGACTGTTTGTTAGGCTGAAGACGCAGATAGACAAGATCCCCCACCTCAAACTGTCTCTCTATCCGACCATGGTCTGCATACATCTTCTGTTGGTTCTGGGCAGTAGCGATGTTGTCCTTGAGTGCCCTGAGTATGTCCTGGTTCTCATGAATCTATTCCTTTGCCCTTGGAGCCTTACTTGCCCCAAACATAACATCAGCAAATGAGAGTGCCTCATACCCATATAAGCCCTGGAATGGAGTCATGCCAATAGAAATATGGTTAGTGTTGTAACAATACTCTCCCAAGTGGAGCCAACGTAGCCAAGCTCTCTGCTTCCCTACTACATAGTTCCTCAAGTAGCCTTCCAGCCACTTGTTCACTATCTCGGTCTGTCCATCGGTTTGGGGGTGATAGCTAGTGCTTGGAGTCAAATCAGTTCCCACTAACCGGAAAAGTTCTTTCCAAAATCCACCCATGAAGCGGTTGTCCCAATCACTCACTATGGTCCTTGGTAGACCATGGAGTCTAAATACATCTCTGAAGAAGAGCTCAGCTACCCGTGAAGCGGTATAATGTGCAGAAATGGCAAAGAAATGAGAGTAATTTGTTAGTCTATCAACAACTACAAAGATACAATCCTTACCCTGTACTGTCAGTAGGCCGGTGATGAAGTCCATAGAGATACTTTCCCACTTCCCATTCAGAATATGTAGTGGCTGCAATAACCCAGCAGGGTGGGTGTGTTCTCCCTTATTCTGCTGACAAATGGTGCAGTCTCTGACATGTCGGAGCACATCCTCCTTGATACCATTCCATGAGAATCTTTCTCTTATGGCTCTGTAAGTCTTTGTGAAACCTTGATGCCTGACAAGTGGGGAATCATGTGATGCCAATAAGATATTCTCTTTGAGCTTGGATTTATTAGAAAAGAAGATTCAGTCCCGGTAATAGATGACCTCATCCATTACTCTAAACCTCTCATCTAATACCACCCCATCAAGTATTCCACATGCAAAGTCATCTTTGGAATACTCAACTAAAAGTTGAGCTTTCCAATCTGCATCCATGCCCCTCAAAGACAGTGTTGTAGGCCTCTCGGATAGTTCATCAGCTACTACATTGATCTTCCCCTTGACATACTCTATGTCAAAATCATAAGCTTGGATTTTTCTCACCCACTTCTGTTGTCTCTCCTAGAATTGTTTCTGTTCAAGGAAGAATCTAAGAATGTTATGGTTAGTCTTCACCTTGAACTTATTCCCCACCAAGTATTGCTGGAATTTGGCTAATGCATGCATGATAGACAACATCTCTTTATCATAGATGGGGTACAACCTCTCACGAGGGAGAAAATTCCTACTCTCAAAGGCTATAGGATGCCCACCTTGCATGAAGACTACTCAAATACCTTCACCTAATGCATCACATTCTAGAACAAAAGGTTGAGAAAAGTCAAGAAAAACCAAAACAGGACAACTACTCATTACCTCTTTTAGCTTATCAAAATCCCTCTACGCTGTAGGTGTCCAATGGAAATCTCCCTTCTTTGTCAGGTCTGTGAGTGGTGGTGCTAGTTGTGAAAACCCTTTCACAAACTTTCGGTAATAAGTGGATATGCCCAAAAACCCCCTGAGTTCTGTGACATTCCTGGGCTCAGGCCAATCTTTGATAGCCTAGATCTTCTCCTCATGTACCCTCACTCCATGTACTCCTATGATGTGCCCCAAATATAACCTCTGTGAGGCAAAATTCACATTTGGAGAGCTTGGCATAGAATTGCTGCTCCTTGAGGATATGTAAAACTGTCTCAATATGCTGCAAGTGCTCCTCCCAAGTGCGGCTGTAGATAAGAATATCATCAAAGAAGACCGATACAAACTTTCTCAAATGACCATGGAAGATGTGGTTCATGCAAGATTGAAAAGTTGTTGGGGAATTGGTCAATCCAAAGGGCATTACCAGAAACTCAAAATGCCCATAGTGACATCTGAACGCTGTCTTGGGGATATCTTGCTCCCTCACCTTGATTTGATGATACCCGGATCTCAAATCAATCTTGGAGAAGTATTTAGATCCCCTCAACTCATTCATGAGTTCATCGATCCTGGGTATAGGGTACCTGTTATTCATGGTCTTCTTGTTCAAGGCCCTATAATCAATGCATATCCTCAATTTTCCATCTTTGTTCTTTACCAAGACCACTGAAGAAGCAAAAGGACTAGTACTAGGCCGAATGTGTCCTAGAGCTAGCAGCTCTTGGATAGCCCTCTCAATCTCATCCCTATAAGCTTTGGGGTGCCTATAAGGAGTGGTGATTACTGCTTGGATCCCTTGTTCCAACTCAATAGTGTGTTCAAACCCTCGGTCGGGAGGTCTCCCTAGTGGAATATCTCCAAATACTGTAGAATACCAGTCCAAGAGAGACTGAACATCTCGATGAACTAGTGAATCCTTGCCTCTTACCTCTGATATATGCAGCTCCACTGCCCATTCAACATCCCCTCTGCATAGATCTTCCTCCATCCTGTGTGCTAAAACAACTTGAGGGGGGTATGTGTTTATACCCTTGATCTTTTGATACTGGCCATCCTTCCCTCCTGTCCATTCCATCTCCAAAGTTATCCAATTAGTGGTAACTCTCCCAAGAGTGATTAACCACTAGACTCCCAATATGACATTGGTTTCTGGAATGTCTACCAAAAAGAAGTGGTATGTCAAGGTGTAGGTCCCCATGGTAATGGTTAGTGCCGGAACATACTTGGCACACTGCAGGGTCATAGCTCCCGGGACCAAAACTAAGAATCCCTCAAACTCCTCCATGTGTATTCCTCTCCTTTGTACCAGTTGTGTATCAATAAAATTATGAGTAGCTCCACTATCTATCAACACAGAGACTCTTTTCCCCATAATAGTACCTCTCACCCTCAAAGTTAGATACTTTGGGACCCCTCTTAATGTTGCAATAGCTCCCCCTCTTGGAGCAAAGTCTTCTATGGATGGTACAGCATTGGTATCCTTCTTGGAGAAGGTTTTGACATGATGTGTCCTTCCTTCAACACATTCTCCCTCCAACTCATGAACATGGATTGCCTTCCTTGGTCCTGAGTAGGCCTCCTGCTACAATAATGTTCTTGCCCTATGTAAGATGTGTTGTAGATCTCTAGCTTTCTCCACAACTTCAAGGAGTGTGGTTGGTATAGTGGATTTGACCAACCCTTGCAATGGTTCAGCCACCCCATTAATAAACATGCATACCTTCTTGCTAATAGTGAGGTTGGATACCATCATTGAAAGCTGCAAATACTCAACAATATAATCCTCAAGATCTCCCTCTTGTTTGAGCTTGGTTAACTTGACAAAATGGGCTTCCAGATCTCTTGGATCAAATCTCTCCACTAGCTTCTTGGTGAAAGTTGAGTATGAAGTGATGTGATGATGCCCAAGTGTGGTCAGTCCATGAAACCACCACTCTTTAGCTTCCCATTCTAAGTGTAGCGCAACTATCTTGATGGCTTCTATTTCAGAAACCTTGTTGAGCTGGAAGTATGTGTCCAGCTTCTCCACCCAAGCCTTGGCTGTACACTTAAGTGTCCCATAAAATGTGGGCAAGAATAATCCTACCATATTGCGTTGTAGGGCTGATCCCTGCATAAAATTTTCCTCCTTTTGATGAGGATTAATCCTCCTTCCATCCTTGATCCGAAAAAACTCCTGAAAGCTCAAGTGCTCTTTGAACCTTTGAGATTGGAGTTCATATTCTTCAAAATACTCTCCCAGGGTTCCCTCCTTATCTCCTTCAGTTAGAAATTAAGTCATGGTAGAGCGTTGTGGTGCAGCTGAATGCCCCATTCCATTTGAAGTGTTGGTGCTTGCCTCATGGCAAAACCCTATAGAATCACCTTCATGTCTCATCTCCTTGAGGTCCCTTGCAATGTTATGTAGGGTTTGAAGTAGGAGATTCAAAATATATTCCTCCTCCATGCTAAAGATAAATTCCCCCCACAAGCCGAGCTAAGAGCAGAGCTCTGATACCACTGTAATATTCCTTTTCAGGAATTTCTGCAGTTTCTTTAATGAGGACGCTTTATAAGGAAAACCATGCAACAAAAATGCACAACAGGACTTGGATCCTTTTATATATGTTGTATGTAGCTTAAATATTAAATGGCATCAGAAAAAAATCATTCTAGCTACACTAAACAGATCTCCCCAGCTCATATATGCTCAAAAGCACCCCAATCCCACAACTTCAGAAAATAGAATTGCTGAAGACTACAACAATGTAATTTTTATTAGGGAATCTATAGAAAAATATGATTTAATATAGATCTAGAGTTTTCATTAATCATAGAATCAGAAATGAGAGGTTTGACCTCTTTTACAAACACATCAGAACATCTTCGCAAGGGTTTCCGGCGAAATAGAAATATAAAATGCAGCACTGCAGAAAATAATGCAGTACACTGCAAATCTATATTAGGAAATACTGAATATGATCTAAAATAGATGAATATACAGAAATTGGCCCAAGGCTTTCTTCAATAGACCTTTCGGAGTGAAATAGACACCTCCTCCTCCAAAACAAGCACAAAATATAAGGGTTTAACCCAGCAGCTGTTGCCCCTGCAGAGAAGACGCAGTTACTAGAAATGATTGCGCTATAGATGATGCATAATGGATATCATCAATTCAGATGCTGAAAAATAAGCTCAGGACCTTCCCTTTTGATCTCACAACCAGCTAGACCAAAGGTGAAGATGGAATTCCCGCATGAGAATTCTTTTGCACTAAACAGTGCTGCAACTATAGCTAAACAGCTGGAGCAAACCAAACAAAGATGATTAATGAATGCCTTCCTTGCTGCTATCTCCTCCTTCTTATCCTTGGTGAGCTTCCTCACCCCAGACCCCACTCATTGATGAGGTTACTTCCTTGAGAAGATTCCCCTTTCAAAACTGCACTGCCCTAGTTGGTTTCCCTCTTGTAGCAGTGCTGTTGACTTGGTCAACTGGATCTAGTTCACCGGTATTGTCCTCTTTCAAACCAAGGTGGCTTTATTTGTCCTCCTAACATGATCCCTTTTCACACTGGGATTTGTTTTTATTGACTTTCTACTCTTCTGCTGCAAAAATGGAGCAAGAATAATATTCCAACTAGCAGTGGCTAATTGGGAATATTACAATTTATTATAGGGCATTCAACAGGAAAACGTTGAAGAATCGATATCCCATACTGTGTATTTATGAGTTGATGGATGAGATTAGAGGAAGTAATTTCTTCTCTAAGATATATTTGCGGTCAGGGTATCATCAGATTCGGGTGAGGGCTTAAGACATCTTGAAGAGAGCCTTCAGATGTCGTAATTATGGGCATTTAGAGTTCCTAGTCATGAATTTTGGATTGACCAATGCCCTTGCTACTTTCCAATCATGCCTGAACCATGTGTTCACAGTTTTATTACTCCAATAATTCTCAAGAGTTGTTAGATTTTTTATTTTGGTTTAAATAAAATTAGAGGTAACCACAAACCTACTTTTAAGCCTTAGGATCTAGCCTTCATAATGCTCATAGAGGGCTCTTTCTATATGATTTAACTTTGTTGATTGTAACTGATTTTAGGCTAGTTGTGTAGGATAAATTGGTTTTAAATTTTGATTTGATTTGGCAGTAAAATCACTTACTTATATGGATAGATGTAGGTCTGTATTCCATTGGGCAAATGGAGTCAATGTGTCAAGCAGTCAGATCAAGATCAAGTTCTAAAGGGAAATGTTTACAGGGCAAGATAACTGAGTTACTTTAGATCTTCAAAGCTAAAGGTGAAAACGGTTTCAATCAGGGTAAGAGAACAATTAAGGGTTCTTGAATGTGGATAATGAGTTAAAAGGTAGAGGTCAATCGAAACTAAGGAGAAATTAAGGGTTCCTTAGTCTAGATATCAATGGAAAACATGTAAATGATAAATAGTTCAAAACAGAGTGCTTTTAAAATATTCTGAAATAACAATTCCCAATTTATCATTTAGATTTAGAAAAACATAAAAGTATTGATGAAAAACATAAGAAATTGACAAAGAAACAAGTGAAAATACTTCACTGTAGTGGCCCAACACATGAATCCTGTAATATGATGCTTTATTTCTTTAATCCAGTCTTCTGACTTGAAATTGGTACAATCACCCTTAGGTTCAGAATAGTACACTCATAGAAATTTTCAACAATTCATCCACCCTCAATACTTCTAAATGAGAAGTATGTATACAAAAATTCTTTACAAAATATCCTAAAACAAACTTAGCAATTATTAATGGAAAATAAATATCTTCATGCAAGAAGATAGTGACAACTTTCTAACTAATGCTAGTTGTCCCTATTTTTATTGAAATTATTGTTCGCTGTCTTCATTTTGTTGTTGTTTTCTCTCTTTGTTGCTCAACGAAAACTGCTGCTAGACAATGAAGTTTCCTCTACGCTGGAAGCTTTACCTCTGCTTTGTAATTTTTTATGACTTTAAATTTGACTTTGAACTGATGCTCTTTTATCTGATACTCTTTCACTGATACTCTTTAATCTAATACTCTTTTACTGTTTACTGTCCTGATTTTAACTGCAAAACTGTAACTGTAAATGTAAAAACAACATGCTCTATTTTATTTTTACTAGTCTGTGCTTACTGCAACCTGATTTCACAGTAAATTAGTCATTTTTTCCCCGAATTCTGTCTCTAGAAATTTTATCTTCATCATCCTTCTAAAAATCTCATCAGCTTCAGTATACTTTGAGAATGTGGGCTTGTTGATAAATATATGTTTCACCTCATGCTGTAGGTAAAACAAATTCTCCAAATTCTTGAAGATTACCTTCCCTGTTGGAATACCTTGTGAGGAAGGAAGATTGGCCTGATCCTTTGCAAATTATATCATTTTCTTGTCATAGTCATCCTGCTTCATTAGTTTGTCATGAATAACTAAAGGATTTGGAAGGCCTTTCTGCCTTAGGACATCAAATTTCATCATAAAACTTGTGATATAAACCTCCATGTTTTGGCATTTCTCCTCTAGTTGTATCATCAAATTCTTTTTAGAAGTTACATTCCTAACTTCTAGGATGGTTTCTGTTCTGTCATTAATACGAATTTCTTCTAGCTCTTGCATGTTCTTAGAATTTAGAAACTTGATGATTTCAAGAGCTTCTTCAGGTTTCTTACCAAGTTCTTCTTTGATCTTATGGATAGTTTTTTTTTTATTTGACTAAGTATTTTTTCTCATATATAACCTGGATTGATGGCCAAATATCATTGACTTCTTCAATGATATTGGCCCATAGCTGTTGTCTGATTTGAGCCATGGCTTATTTCAATGTTAGATCATTTTCTAATTTCTTCAAATGCTCATTTAATCTGTTTTCTCTTTGTTCTTCATTCTTATACATTATCTTAGAAAGTTCCTTTTCATCTTCAAGACTTTTAAGTTGTTATTTAAGTCTGTTAATCTCATTAGTCTGAATAGACATGTCCTACATAGCTTTTACTAACTTTCTTGCTTCATCTGAATGTTGTGTTGTTGTTGTTGAAGACTCTGTTCCTAAAGTTGTTGATGAATTGACAACTAATGCTGTAGCCATGGGAATTATAGGAGACAGTGATTTTTTTAGTTTGGAAGGTACAACAATAGTGACTACAAGAATGACAGTGACGGGGAATGGTTCTTTGTTGGCTTCTTTTTCTTGGACCAACTTGTCCATTTCATTCTCCATTTCCTTTATCTGAGCAGTTAAGTGTAGAATGAGATTTATCATCTCATCTTTCTGATTTTTATCCTATAATACTTCCTTTTCTTGAGGATGTTCTGTAGGGGGTAGCTTTAGTTGCTTCTTTAATGCATCAATGTCTGCATTTTTCTTCTTTACCAATTCATATACAACTTTGACATTTTTAGGATCATATCCTACTTCAATTACTAATTATTCCAAAGATTTAATTGTATTGTCTTTTGCCTGTGAAGATGCTTTTTCCAATTTGAGCTGATCTCTATGATATTTTCAAAAGTGTTTTGCAGCTTCTGTACACACATAGCCTTGGTGGTCATTGTAGAATATATCATCTCACCTGCCTGCTTATGAAAATCAATTTGGTCCAGAGGATGAATATCCTAGGCCAAGACTTCAAAATATGTCTTTTTGTAATTAGAGGATGACTTGGGAGTTTGAGCTGCGGGTTGAAGAAATTTCATCTGCATCTTTTTATTCTTATAGTTAAAGGCTGAAAGTAGCCTATTCTGGATGCCAGAAGTTTGTTCAGATAATGAGAATATATTTTAGTTTTAATTTCTTCATTTCTAGATATGATTTCTTTGTATCTTTCTTCGATATCCATATCCTTTTCTGCTAGTTTTTTAGATGAGGAGACTTCAATACTGTGTTGCTTCTAAATAATTTGAGTGTTTGAAGTTGTAGGCTATTGTTTTTCTTCAATTATTGTAGGAGGTGTTTTGTCCTTTTTCTTCTATTTTTGTATCAATCACCTCTATTGTTTCCACTTCTTTATTGGCATGATTTAACTTTGTCTTTTTACTGTATCTCAATTTAAATTTAGTTTCAGCAGTTGTCTATGCTGCGTATGATCCTTCCTCTCTATTTCTCTTTGAACTCCTATCTTCTTGGGCTGGAGTATGCAAGGTTTGAATAGTATCAACTTACTTATCTACCTCTACCAAGGTGTTCTCCAACCACTCAGATTGATTAGAGAATTTCTCTATGTCTGGTTTCTTTTCATGTACATAGGGAGTGAGATTGCACATAACTCTCATTTTACTTATAGCTCCAAGGGGATCATAATACCCCAGAAAATTTTTACTGAATTTGAACTCCTGTAAACATTTTTCAGCCTCAGGACCTACATCTCTATTGTTACAGATAAAAGGGCCAACCTGATTTTTCAATTTGAATGGTGTCGTCTTCTTTGCTGCCAAGAAATTAATTGAATCTGAATTAAGAATCTGCCTTATGTACTCAATGGAAAATAACATCATAGGGAGGTATTTGGGAAGTTTATATGGAACAATACTTGATCCATATACTCTTATCTCAGTATGATTTTGGTACAAGTACCAATCACCTGTCCTACTATGCTTTGACAACCGTAGAACTTTTTTAATCTCCTCACTAATTCTGGGCTGCTTGCTGCTGTTCAACAAGTTGACCATAGGATGAGCGAAAGAATCAGTAAAATCTATATAATTGAACTCATTGGAGTCTTTCCTTATCAAGGAAGTCCAAAATATGACTGATTGTGGGTTTCCTTCTACATCAAGCTTCTGAATGTTGATGGAAAATTTATCAGACTCAAATTATAAGAACATATGGAATAAGAATGAGGAATATTTGAAAACACCTTCAGAAGGCATTTTTACCAACTGTTCATGAATATTGTTAGCAAGATATTGGGAAAAATTAAGAATGGTAGCAGAAGGCTGACCAAGTGTGAAAGTAGATAAAAAATATAGCACTGCAACATCAACATGCTCATCTGTAAAATAATCAGTAATAAAGGACAACATGGAGATGATATGTCTTGTCCTTTCAGAAAATTTTGCAAAAGGGTATGGATGATTTATCTTGGGAATTTCTACAGAAGAAGGCATAAAATTTTGAAATATCTGGAACCTCTTGGGGAAGTCCAAATTCAGGTATAGCTGAGTGAGTGCCTCAATGGATAAAGGGATTTCATTAGGCCTGGGTTGTATCTGCAGCATCTGATTAATTGACTCAGCAGTAATGGTAAATAGAATTTCCTTTTCAGGGTTTATTATGGCTCTCTGATCAGGGACATAGCAAGATTGAAAAACTCTAATCACTTCTGGGCAATGGAAGGTCTGTGGGACAATATATTTTGGTAAATTAGACTCCCATATGAAAAATTCATCAGCTTGATCTATGGATTTTTCTTGGCTCCAACAGTGAAGCTCAAGAAGGTTAAATTCTGTGACTATGTCAATAATATTGAAGTCCGTGTCAGCTAAGGGAATGTGCTCCACATCTACAATAGCAGGTTGTAGTGGATTGGTTGCTACAATGTTTTTGGAAGCCATTTCTTTGCTTGATTTATCAATTTTTATTATCTTTTGACTTTAGAAAAAACTGATTTATGCCTGTAGAAGCACCTTTGAGAGTTTATAACAATTTGTAGGAGGATTTGGATAGAACAGGGGCTTATCTATTGTCTGCAAAAAGGCTTAAACTTATTCAATTAACCAAATTGTGTTTTCTGTAACAAAAGGAAATTTATAAGCTTTAAAGTTCTGTAAAAGATGTCTAGGGTCTATATGAAAGGACTGGAAGGAAAGGAGGCTTTCTTCAAGATTACATAGGCTTAAATTTATTCATTTATTCAATATTTGTGATTTATAACAGTCTAAGGCCTCAGAATCTGTGAAAATATTGCTTAGGGCATGTAGAAAGAGCTTTTGGAAGTCAATAGGGATTTATTGGTTTGCTAGTAATCTTAATTTGATTCAATTACTGATTACTTTTCTTTTTAGATCTAGAACAGGCCTTTTCTTTGAAGAATACCTGGGAAAAACGAAGATTTTCTTTGCAGGAGGGTATCTGAGGCATCATAGGGATTTTCTGAAGCTTTAGAGGTCTTTAAAATGCTTCAATTTGATTCTGTAATGTCTTGTAGTAGCATAGGTCTTGAATTTAGGTGAAAAGGCTTGAAATATGGTCGGTTCAGTGATCTGGTTGCTCAAAAATAGGTTGGTAGTGCTTATTTAGCGTAAAATGTAACAGAAAGGTAAAAAAGGCTTAACAAAGGGAGGTATTTATGAATTTTAAACCAAACAATATTTTTCATTAATGGGCGGTCATTTCAAATGAGCAGGTGGTTTGTGTGCCGACAAGAAAACCGCTCAGTGGTTTTCACAAGCTCCACAGGTGGTTTGTGGTAATGTTTGTGTCGATGCGATCAAATAATAATCGGCCACGTAGCGATGAGGGAGATTCCGAAAACTGTGTTTTTTGCAAGGTTTGGGGTGTGTTAACTATCATGCTATCGGATGTGCAATAGGCTATGCTGGTCGTTAGATCTTGTTAATGTTGATCTAACGGACGAGATGATGCGAAGGATGTATTGGGATTGATGGCGTGGGGCTCGAGGCATACTATGTGGTAGATTTATATATATTAAATGGTTGGGGTTTTGAATGATATAACCAATAGGGTTATGGTAGGTGTAATGTTATAATAAGCGGGGATAATAAATGGGTCTAGGATTATATAACATATGGGGAATTAAACCATAGGTTATATAATAAATAATGGGTTGGGAATAATATACAAAGGAATTATACTAATACAGGTTTAAAGGTATATAAGGGATTTAATACATTAGGTTAATTTGTTAATAATGAAATGTAACTGCGGGATATGTATAATACACTAAGTTTTAACTTTAAAAATATTATCGGGAATAGATTTTTTCACAGTGGGACCCGACATAACACTTTTTTAAAGAAATACTTAGGATAAAGGTATTTTTGGATTTTTTTGGGTATTTTTGAATAAAGGGGGAATTAGTAAAAGTATTTTTTACTTTTCCAAAGGGAAAAATATGTTTTAACTTAGGAAAAGGGTTATTTGTGATGAAAAATGAGTGATAATGGGAAAAAAGGTAAAAATGAAGGGGAAAGGGTATTTTTTACAAGGGGAATAATTTTGTACGGAAGTTAGTAAATGAAATAACCAATTTTCTGATCTCCAAGCTTATGAAAACTGCTTCTACCTTCCCATCTGCTACCCTAACATTTTTTTCTTCATTTACATGGGTGCATTTGAGCTTGCAAACCCTTATTCATTTTTTTTTAAACAACAAACTAACTAATTCTAAGGCTTGTTTCTTCCAAGGGCTCAAATTAAATTGTTGAGATCCTTATTATTCTCTACCTAACTACTTATCTGCCAAGATTAAACTGTTTGGATAGATCTTTATTCTCTATCTAACAACATGAAATTTAAAGCATGAAGGGTTAAGATTAAGTGGTTTGACCTTCATGGATTGTGGCATTTTAACAAGCTGCACACAATCTTTATTTTGCATTAAAAGTAAATAGTAGTGGCATTTGAATTTGCATCACTTTCATGTTTTATTTTTATCTCTTTTTTGTTTGGGGTTCATTTTCCTATTATTTTTTTATCTTTTCTCTTTCAAGTCCTTTGATTTTTCTTTTAGGACTTTTACCCTCTTTACATTTTTTATTTTTCTAATATGGGAAAACAATTTGCAGAAAGAAAATTATGTACATATTGCAAGACTAATCAGATTAAATTCAAAATTATGAATCATATTATTATAGTGTTATCACTCAGTAATTTCTCCAGGCTCAAGAGAAATAGTCCGAGGTAACCACAAACCTACTTCAAAATCTATGATATAGCCTTCCTAGGCTTCAGAGAGGGCTCTCTCTTTAAAGTTTAACATTGTTTTGACTTATAATATTAGGCTAGTTATGAAAGAAAAATTGGTTTTGTTTTTAGAGGTTTTTGTGGGAAAAAATCACTTAGAGGTAAACTAGAGAGAAATCAACTTTTCCATTGGGCTATGGAGTCTAAATCTAGCTAGAAGCACTAGAAGTCAAGGCAAAAAAGGTACAAATGTATTTAGGGAAAGATAGATAACCCTCAGATATTTGGGAAAGTGTTTTTTGGTGAAATGATATAATCGGGATAAAGGGCAATGAAGGATCCTTTGATCCAGAAAATGGAAGAAGGAGACAGGGGTCAAACGGGAGTAGGAGCAATCAAGGATTCCTAACACCAGAAATCAACAAAAAACATTAAAATGGTAACTAGTTAAAAATAGCGAAGACTAGACTAACTTGTAGTAATATTCCTAGTTGCACATTTAGATAGAACAAACATATAATGAATTGCATGAAACTTAGAAAAGAAAACAATGACAAGAAGGGAGTACTTCACTCATCAGCTTATCATAGGGATCCTGAATTATGATGCCAGTTTAGCTTTGTCCAGTATACTACTTCAAAATCAACACACAATAGCCTCTAATGTTCAGCAAAAAGTCTATAGTAATTCCAACACTTTTATTCCACACAAAATACTTCAAAGAGTGAAGTATTTATACAAATTCTAAACTAAAATATCTTGAAAAAATATCAAGATTGGTTTACAAATATATCTAACTGTTTTACATAAATAGAACTTAAGTAAAAGACACTCAAAACTAATACATCTATTTGGCACTATTTTTTATGGATAGGTGATGACAAAGAGGAGAATTCGAATTTGATCTCAACTCTTAGTTGATGATGAGGTATCCAAGTCACTAAATGTCTCCTTTCTTTGTGAATTCTGCTCCAGCAATTCTGCAAACTTTGGGTCCAATGATACCTTTGTATTTCTCAATTCGAAATAGATATGTAAACAGTGAAAGAGGTTATTGTAGATGCATATGTTGGTGAGATAAACCTCTCTCAGTTTCCTAAATTTCTGCTCCAGCTATTCACAATAGGCTCTGCCAAAAGATGTGTAAAACAAAGTTTTACAGAGTTTGAAAAATAGGTTGTAAAGATGTGCATGTATCTTTCATTATGTAATACCTGTGCACAAAGTGAGATATAAACCTCCTTCAGTTTTGTAAGATGCATTTCTGATTGGCCACAAGTTTCTCTACAAAATGATGACTTAACAGGAATTTTCTGCAAAAAGTGCTTTCCAATATTGCTTAATATTTCCCAACCCATAATGGCTGTTAGAAAAGTGAGACAAATTTTTGTAGTTGGACATCTTAAGAACACACACCTCCTTAATTTTTTCAAAATTCATCTTGGATTGGTCACAATAGTTTCTGCAAAACATTGACTTAAACAAGAAATTTCTGCAAAAATGTTCCTTCTTGTTATGTTTTCAAAGGTTCAAGTGGTAAGTTGTTTTATTCAAAACTCACACGATTGAATGAATGTAGGCCACGTGGAGGGGAAGGGTATCGGGAAACCACCCATTTCGCATGCATTTGGAGTTCGGGTGATCGATCACTTTTTCAACGCGATATCGTATATCTACTGTTGGATCTGAGGGATGAATGCGAAGGGTAAGGATTGAATGGGAAGCGAGGGGCGATGGTTTTAATTTTATTAAATAAACCTTAGTTTATTTCAACAGACTTTGGGTTACAAGGTATGCAAGGGGGGGGGAGGGGGGTGTAATATATCATTAAAAAGGTGCTTCAGACAAGGTTGTTACACCTTAAACCTTGGTAAAATATAATGCGGATTGGGTTCAATTATATGCAGTGGCAGAATAAATGTCATGTATTGTCTTTTTTTAAAACATTTGTAAAAACGTTTTAATAAAACATATACAAGTGCAATTTATTATATTTATATGGTATTTAAACCTTTTTGAATAGTTTAAAAACCATAGGGGCAGGATATTTATTTAACGATACATTTAGACCAAAGAGCTTCTAATTGGGGTTTTTATTTATGCACGTGGATAATTAAACTTTGGTCTAAAACTTTATAATAGTGGGTTTTTGGGGATATTTAAACATAGGGAATAAATAGCTAGGATAAGGTATTTTTTAGGGATTTAATAGAATATGTTAAAAGTTAATATGAAAGGGTAGTATGATGTAAAAAAAAATACATAAAATCACTAAGTAAAGTGTAAAAAGTAAAGCATTGCTCATCTTTATATTATTTCACTAATACTTAGGATAAATGTAGTTTTGAGGGTTTTATGAATGCTTCTGAAGGGATGAAGTTAATTATATGGGATTTTAAGCGTCACTAAGTAAGAATGTGTCTTTAGTTAGGAAAAGGGATTTTAATGTATGAATGAAGGATGAATGATGATAAATGTGGTTTTAACATAAGAACTCAATATTTTTAACTAACCAGTCATCGAGCCTTGGGTCCAGTCCCAACAAAATTCAGAGAAATGCTCTGAGCCTGTTTGACTGATAGCTTAGAATACTGAATACTTATAGGGAATGGGAAATTAGTGATTTTTTCTCGGTGAAACTTTATTACATGCTTTCTTCCACTTCTTTCTACCTACCCAACATTACTCTAACATTTTTTCTACCTTTTGACAGGTGCATTTAGGCTTGCAACCTTCAAACATTTATTATTTTGAAGCAATAAAACTATCTAAATCTACCTTTTCTCATCTGAGGGCTCAGATTAAACTGTTGAGCTCCTCATTATTCATTACTTATCTACTGATTTGTCAGGATTAAACTGTCTGACAAATTTTTATTCACTATCTAAAACATGGAAATTGAAAACATGACAAGTCAATATTAAACAATTTAACTCATCATGGATTATGGCATTTATTGACACTCTGCCATAATCATTTGCAAAAAGTAAAAAGTAGTGGCATTTGGACTTGCTCACTTTCATGTTTTATTTTCATATTTTTCTTTTGCGGTATATATTATTTTAAGTCCTTTGATCTTTCTTTTAGGACTTTTTACCCTCTTTTTGATTTTTTTTATTTTTTCAAAATATGAGTAAGAAACTTGCAGAAAGAAAGGTATATACATATTTTACAAGACTATCAAGAATCAATTCAAAAATATGAATCTTATATTTATAGGACCCTAACAGCGGCTTCACATGGGGATGGCATCTCCTTGTGATATTTCAAGAACACCGTCGACTAGTAGCCTAATCCTTTGAGCCAAACCCAAACATGAATTTTCTTTGTTATAAAATCTCTATGACTGAAACTCTTGAACCGAATTTAGTCCTTTTTCTGCAAAATGAAATATGATCTGAAACTAAAAGAACATACTGCAATTCTCAAACCAAACTGATAGATCTTAAATATATTTAGGACCTTCTCCTTGGCTTTAAATCTTAATGAATTATTTCAAAACTAGCTGAAAATTGAATACTAAAAAAATGCTCTGAATTCTGAGCTTGTTTGCACTCATCTACCTACTCTAATCTACTGATAACCTTGTTGAATTAGGTAATACAAAAATTCCAATGAAGCCAGTCAAGTAGTTGTAGAAATGAATGGATAATCTGACTGATTTTCATCAAAATTGGAAGCATAACTTGATGATGTGTCTTCATAATGAAAGATATGATGTGTAATGGCAATTGCTGATATATTTGATCTTCATAGAGAACATATGTTTGCAGACTTGAGCTAAAAATATTCTCCATATAATTTGATATAGGATCATCAAAATCATAATGTATGATTTGTGCTTCTAGGCCTTGAATGACCAACTGATTAGTTGTATTCTTAATATTAAATCCTGAAACTATTTCTTCAGTCTTGTGCTTGAAAGAAGAATTATCCTTAATCTGCAAGTCAAAAGGTAGTACAATTTCCTCTTGCTTAGGAGAAGGAAGATTTTCTAAGAGTTCTTTAGGATCTTGGAAATTATAAGACTTAATTTGAGAATGCAAAAGTTTAATTTCATTTTCATATTTTTCATAATTAACTCAAGAACAAATATTTTAAGTTTAGGAGAATATTTTCTAGATTTCAAAAGAAGAAAGACAGCTCTTAGAAAATCTTCATCAAGCGGAAATTCTAATAGCACATCCTTAAATTCATTGAAAATCTCATGAGATGAAAGGTTTGCCACAAACCCTATCATCTTGTATCACCATCAATGATTTGGAATATGGATTTTTGGTTATGGTGTTTCTTCTGAATTTTGAAGTTCTGTATCTTGGACAATGGAGTCGCCAGGTGGATGATTTTAACCTTTTTTATGTCTGATCACTGTCCACCATCATAGATCAGATCTGAACCTGTAAAATATATCTGAGGAAAATTTTAGTCTTCCCCAGTATGGTCTCCATTATGTTATCACTCAGTAATTTCTCCAGGCTCAAGAGAAATAGTCCGAGGTAACCACAAACCTACTTCAAACTCTAAAATCTAGCCTTCCTAGGGTTCAGAGAGGGCTCTCTCTTTAAAGTTTAACTTTATTTATTTATTTATAATATTAGGCTAGTTATGAAAGAACATTTGGTTTTGTTTTTAGAGGTTTTGGTGGGAAAAATCACTTAGAGGTAAACTAGAGAGAAATCAACTTGTCCATTGGGCTATGGATTCTAAATCTAGCTAGCAGCACTAGAAGTCAAGGCCAAAAAGGTACAAATGTATTGAGGGCAAGATAAATAACCCTCAGAGATTTAGGAAAGTGTTTTTTGGTGAAATGGTATAATCGAGATAAAGGGAAATGAAGGATCCTTTAATCCGGAAAATGGAATAAGGAGGTAGGGGTCAAATGGGAGTAGGAGCAATCAAGGATTCCTAACACCAGAAATCCTAAAAAAAACATTAAAATGGTAACTAGTTAAAAATAGGGAGCACTAGACTAACCTGTAGTAATATTGCTAGTTGCACATTCAGATAGAACAAACATATAATGAATTGCATGAAACTCAGAAAAGAAAACAATGACAAGAAGGGAGTACTTCACTCATCAGCTTATCATAGGGATCCTGAATTATGATGCCAGTTTAGCATTGTCCAGTCAGCTACTTCGAAATCAACACAAAATAGCCTCCAATGTTCAGAAAAAATTCTATAGTAAGTCCAGCAATTTTATTCCACACAAAATACTTCAAAGAGTGAAGTATTTAAACAAATTCTAAACTAAAATATCTTAAAAAAATATCAAGATTGGTTTACAAATATCTCTAACTGTTTTACATAAATAGAGCTTAAGTAAAGGGCACTCAAAACTAATGCACCTATTTGGCATTATTTTTTATGGATAGGTGATGAAAAAGAGGATAATTTGAATTTGATCTCAACTCTTAGTTGATGATGAGGCATCCAAGTCATTAACTATCTCCTTTCTTTGTGCATTCTGCTCTAGCAATTTTGCAAACTTGGGGTCCAATTATACCTTTGTATTTCTCAATATTAAATAGATATGTACAAATTGAAAGAGGTTATTGGAGATGAATATGTTGGTGAGATAACCTCTCTCAGTTTCCTAAATTTCTGCTCGAGCTGTTCACAATAGGCTTTGAAAAAAGATGTTTAAAACAGAGTTTTACAGAGTCTGAAAAATAGACTGTAAATATGCGCATGTATCTCTCATTATGTAATACCTGTGCACAAAGCGAGATAGATTTTTGTATATGGGTCTCTTAGGAATAAAAACCTCCTTCAGTTTTGTAAGATGTATTTCTGATTGGCCACAATGTTCTCTGCAAAATGATGACTTAACAATAATTTTCTACAAAAAGTGCTTTCCAATATTGTTTAATATTTCCCAGCCCATAATGGCTGTTAGAAAAGTGAGAGAGGTTTTTGTAGTTGGACATATTAAGAACATATACCTCCTTTAATTTTTCAAAATTGATCTTGTATTGGTCACAATAGTTTCTGCAAAACAATGACTTAAACATGAAATTTCTGCAAAAATGTTTCTTCTTGTTATGTTTTCATCTTTTAACCTTTTTGTTCTTTTAACTATTTTTACTTTCACTTTGGATAAACTTCATTGTTGTTGGTGAAAGTATTTTCATCTATGTTAACCATTACTGAATTTTTTTTTACTTTTACTTTTTTTACCTTGATTGTTCTGTAACTTTGTTTTAACTTTCACTCTGACTTTTACCTGATACACTTTAACCACTTATATTCTTTAACTATTTTGTTTTCACTGTCATTGTGAATTATGATTTCACTTTTACCATTCAATGTGCACATTTCATCATTCTGATCTCTCTCTCACTTGATTTTATTCTTTCTTTGTATACAAATTATTTGTTGAATGAAGCTTTTGAATTAAAATATGAGAATTTGGAGCAAACAATTTTGTCAACTAGTATTGAAACTATTGGCCCAATTCCATATTCTGATAATAACCTGCAAAAATCAAACAATTTTTTAATGAAACAGAGGTATGCAAGGAGGTGATTGAAGGCTTTTTTGAAAGACCTGTGGAATGAGATCTGTTTGTGGAGGTTTAACTCTATTTTTTAGGAATTTTTGGGTTACTTCTGCAAGATTAGACTGTTTGCAGGAGTAATTTACTTTAACATAGGGATAATTGAGCAAATTTGGCCAAGGATATTCTCTTTTGGTTTTTTTGCTCAATCATGTTTATCAAAGGAATTATGAGGCTGTGAAAACTGGTCTAAAGCAGAAAACAGGGGTTTTCTGAGTTTCTTGATAAAGAAGTAGGGATTCAGGGTATTTTCAGAGTTTTTTAGCCTTTCAGATCTTTAAAATGGATTCTTAAACTCTAAAAATTGATAAAATTTGCTTGAAAATGCACGCAAAGGATAAAGGGTTTCACGATTCTTGGTTGAAATGCTGGCTTCAGCAGTTTATCTAGAGCGATACACAGCTCCTCAGCAGTATTCACAGGTATATTTTAGCAACTTCAAATGTTTTGGACGTAACAATGGCAACTAGGGGCTTAAAGGGCTTTATACAGAGCTTTTTGGACAGTCGGGAGGCAGTGCAGAGTTTTAGAACGCGCAATAAGGAAATAATGAATGTTGTTAAAAGGTTTTAACCATGCATATTGGTCACATTTAATCAACATTAAATTTCTGTCGCTTCAAGCGGGAAGCAGTTTCGGAATTTAAACGCAAAACCAAACAGTGGTTACCGCACAAGGTTCAAGTGGTAATCTATTTTATTCAAAACTCATGCGATTGAATGAATGTAGGCCACGTGGAGGGGAAAGGTATCGAGAAACCACCCATTTCGCGTGCATTTGGAGTTTGGGTGATCGATCACTTTTTCAACGCGATATCGTATATCTGCCGTTGGATCTGAGGGATGAATGCGAAGGGTCAGGATTGAATGGGAAGCTACGATGAAATAAAGTGGTGGTACCGAGGAATTTATATACACACAGATGGGTAAAAAAACATTTATATAAGGTTTAACTTATATATTGTTTAATGAATATGGATGCAGGGTTTATATATACGGGGCGAGGGTTTTGATTTTATTAAATAAATCTTAGTTTATTTATACAGACTTTGGGTTACAAGGTATGCAGGGGGGGGTGTAATATATCATTATAAAGGCACTTCAGACAAGGTTGTTACACCTTAAACCTTGGTAAAATATAATGCGGGTTGGGTTCAATTATATGCAGCGATGGGATAAATGTCATGTATTATCTTTTTGTAAAACATTTGTAAAAACGTTTTAATAAAACATATACAGGTGTAGTTTATTATATTTATATGGTATTTAAACCTTTTTGAATAGTTTAAAAACCATAGGGGCGGGATATTTATTTAATGATACGTTTAGACCAAAGGGCTTCTAATTGGGGTTTTTATTTATGCACGTGAATAATTAAACTTTGGTCTAGAACTTTATAATAGTGAGTTTTTGGGGATATTTAAACACAAGGAATTAATAAGTAGGATAAGGTATTTTTTAGGGATTTAATAGAATATGTTAAAAGTTAATATGAAAGGGTAGTATGATGTAAAACAAAATACATAAAATCACTAAGTAAAGTGTAAAAAGTAAAGCATTGCTCATCTTTATATTATTTCACTAATACTTAGGATAAATGTAGTTTTGAGGGTTTTATGAATGCTTCTGAAGGGATGAAGTTAATTATATGGGATTTTAAACTTCACTAAGTAAGAATGTGTCTTTAGTTAGGAAAAGGGGTTTTAATGTATGAATGAAGGATGAATGATGATAAATGTGGTTTTAACATAAGAAATCAATACTTTTAACTAACCAGTCATGGAGCCTTGGCTCTGATCCCAACAAAAGTCAGAGAAATGCTTTGAGCCTGTTTGACTGATAGCTTAGAATACTGAATACTTATAGGGGATGGGAAATTAGTGATTTTTTCCTGGTGAAAATTTATTACATGCTTTCTTCCACTTCTTTCTACCTCCCAACATTACTCTAACATTTTTTCTTCCTTTTGACAGATGCATTTAGGCTTGCAACCTTCAAACATTTATTCTTTTGAAGCAATAAAACTATCTAAAACTGCCTTATTTCATTCGAGGGTTCAGATTAAACTGTTGAGATCCTCATTATTCACTAATCTACTGATTTTTCATGATTAAATTGTTTGACAAATCTTTATTCACTATATAAAACATGGAAATTGAAAACATGACAAGTCAAGATTAAACAGTTTAACTCGTCATGGATTATGGCATTTATTAACACTCTGCCATAATCATTTGCAAAAAGTAAAAAGTAGTGGCATTTGGACTTGCTCACTTTCATGTTTTATTTTCATCTTTTTCTTTTGGGGTCTATATTCTTTTAAGTCCTTTGATATTTCTTTTAGGACTTTTTACCCTCTTTTTGATTTATTTTTTATTTTTTATTTTTTCAAAATATGGGCAAACAACTTGCAGAAATAAAGGTATGTACATATTTTACAAGACTATCAAGAGTCAATTCAAAATTATGAATCTTGTATTTATAGGACCTTAACATATAGGACCCTAACAGTGGCTCCACATGGGGATGGCATTTCCTGGTGAAATGTCAAGAACTTTGAGACTAATAGCCTTTGAATTTTGACTGTGCTAGCCTTGAAACTCTTTTTTGAGCTCTGCATTATTCATACTTATGATATTTTGACTTTAAAAGTTTAGGGCCTTCTCTCCGGGCTTCAACTTTGCTATAAAAACATCCAATCCAATCTAAAATATCCAATGTTATGTACAGTGAGTAAAGTAAACAAAGTGAACTACTGTTATTTTAGGGAACAATAATGCTTCAACATTGTACCATTGATAGGTCCACCTAGCAGATCTGATCCATCCAAGTCCTTCAAAAAGAATGCGTTGTTACCTCTATAACCATAAATAACATAAGGGCCTTTCCATAAGAAATCAAATTTTCCATGTTTACCTTTCTCTTATCTCTAAGAACTTTGTCACCTATATAAAAATCATCTTCCTAAGTCTTCTTGTCAAATATATTTTTAATATTCTCTTAAATAACTTGAGACTTGAGATAGACATCTTCCCTGGTTTGCTGCAAGTGTATGGTTTGATTTATCCTTCTCTGGATATCATTGGTTTCTACCTACAGTTCTTGTATTATTTTCATTATTGGTACTCCTAAAGAAGATGGAAAAACAACATCCATCCCATAAACCAGTTGATAAGGGGATGTACCAATGGACTTCTTTGTGGTAAGTCTATCTGCCCATAAGGCATTCACTAACCTTTTGTTCCAGGTTTTCTTATTGTCTTCTAGTAGTTTCTTGATGATATTCACAAGGATTTTACTGGAGTATTCAGCAAGACCATTATCTTGAGGGTAATAAGCAGTGGAATGGCCAAAGGTAATGTGGTATTTATTACAGAAGTCAATCATCTTTTTAGACTTGAAAGAAGCTGCATTTCACCAATGAAGTCAAGACGCCATTGCTGAAAAGGCATTTATGTGGAGATGGGTTTAAGGGGTAAAGGTAGTAGCTTTTTCTTCCCTTCAAATATTTGGAATTTGTGACAGGAGGTCACATAATTTTGCACATCTGCAAACAGTGTAGGCTAGTAAAAACCAACTCTCAAGATTTAATTTGTAGTTGACTTTTAGTAAAGGTGTCCTCCACAGTCACCTGCATGAAACTCTTCCAAAAATTTATTAGCTTCATCTTTAAGAAAAAAATTCAACAAAATTCCACCATGATCTTTCCAAAACAGTGCATTATCTATGATACAAAATTTCATTGCCTTTAACTTTAAAAATCTAGCTTTAGTTCTTGATAATCCAAGAGGAGCTTGTAAATTTAGTAATAAAAATATGATATCTGCATACCATGGTGAGTCTGAAAAGACTTCACTGATCTCTGGAGTCTCCATCTTCATGATCATCTAATTGGGCAATAAAATTTATATCTAAAGCATGAAAATTTGATTAAGCCATGAGTTTGGCTGAACCTTGAACTTTAATGCATTTGGTGAGCTTAATTTCTATGTCATATTACAAAATGGTGGCAATCCATTTTCCTCTTTTACCATCAGGCCCATTCTGAGTCAGAATGTCCTTCACAACTGAATTTGGAACATAAGCTATGATATGTGAATATAAGATGTATACTCTAAAGTCTTTGATAGCCTTTACTAAAGCTAGTGCCTGCTTTTCCATTATGTTATACTTTAAAGTGGCATCTCTAAGTGATTTATTGAAAAAATCAATGGGCTGCTCATAGCCCTGATCATTTTTCTGCAGTACGACTGCATCAATAGTATGTTCTGAAGCAAAAGAAAAAATAATGAAATCTTTTTTGAAATCAGGACTTATTAGAACTGGTGTTTTTTTCAAGGCTTGTTTGATTGATTCAAATGATTGTTTGGCCTCCACAGTCCATTTAAGTGCTGAGTCTTTTTTCAACATGTTATTGAGTTCTCTAATTATTTCTGCTAAATTTGAAATGAATCTTCTGAGAAAATTGATTTTACCTAAGAAAGCTTGCAATTATTTAATATTTCTAGGATGGCTTATATTCAGAGTGGCCTCTATTCTAGATGGGTCTATCCTAATTCCCTCTTTTGATATGATATGTCCTAGCAATTTACCTTCTTCAAGTCCAAATAGAGTCTTTTTAGGATTTAAAGAAATACCAAATTTCCTGCATTTGATAAACACTTGTCTGAGACGATCTAGATGTTCATTGTCAGTCTTTGAAAACATAGTTATATCATCTAGATAGATCACAAGAAAATCATGAATTTCTTTAGAAAAAGCTATATCCACAGCTCTTTGAAAAGTGGCTCCTGCATTCATTAATCCAAAAGGCATTTTCACATACATGAAAGTACCCCAAGGAGTAGTAAATGCAGTCTTTGGTTTGTCTTTTGGTTGAACTAAAATCTGGTTATATGCAGAGAATCCATCAAGTAATGAAATCATAGAAGAACCAACTACCCTCTGTAAAATGTGATCCATCTTGGGGAGAGGGTAGTTATCTTTTAAGGACACTTTATTTAAATTCTAGAAATCAACACACAGTCTAATCTCCCCGTCTTCTTCCTAGTAGGAACTAGGTTTGAAACCCAATAAGAATATCTCATAGGTGCAATTAGATAGGCTTCATACATTCTCTTAACCTCTTTTTCAATTAAAGGAATTAAAACTAGATTGATTATTCTAAGCTTCTATTTGAAAGGTTTTTAATATTCTTTTATGGGTATTCTGTGTTGTATTATGCTAGTGTCATAATATTTTAAGTCCTCATAACTCCATTCAAATACACCCTGAAATTCCTTAAACATAGCTATGCATTTCATTTTTTCTTCCTGAGGTAAGGCTTTTGAAAGTTTTATCATCTTAGGCTTCAGTTCAGTTCCTATATTGCATTATTATACGTCAGATTTTAATGGTTCCCTTTTTGGTTTTCTTGCAACATCATTTGAATCAAAAATATCTCTTAAAGGGGCTAATTCCTTAGGTAAAAAGTTATTCTTAAGGTTTAAAATGGCAGAATCATCATCATCTAATTCTTCTATTTCTACTTTTTCCAAGTTATCTATTTCTACTTGAGTAAATTTAGTGGGTTTAGTGAAATCTAAATTGTTTACATCTACAGTATTTATATCAGTCTCACTATCTATGTTTTGATCTACTGTACAATCTGTGTCTATGTTACAATTTTGAAATTCTCTTTCAAAATTCATGAAATGATAAATTAGTTCATCCTGTGAAAATATCTGCCGATATTTTAGATTATCTGGTATTGTACGCATGTGTTTAACTTCTGCTGTATATTTATGATTTGGTTGAAAATGCATATTGCATGTGCTAGCAAAAGTTGCTAAACTCTGTGCCTGCATGTTTTGTTTTCTAGGAATTGCACCAAAGTCACATTCAAGTTGTTCACTAATCAGATTAAAAATTATTTCTCTATGTTGGCTTAATCTAGGATTATATACAGAATATTATCCTCTAATCTGTTTCACAATTAACTCAGTCACCCATGATTGACACTCTTTTGGCTCCAAAATTTCTAACTATTTGCAGTCCTAAAATCAAAGCTTCATATTTATCCATGTTGTTTGTACATTTGAAATTTAATTTAAAGGCATGACCTTCTACATGATTATTTTCCATGTTGTGCATCCAAACTCCTGCTCCTGCTCCTAATTTGTTTACTGATCCATCAAAATCTAGGTACCACATTGATTCATGAAAAATGTTATCATTGTCTGGTGCTTTCTTTTTCTGTTTAAGTTTAGTATTGTTCTCAATGCTAGTTTCAGAATTACATAAAATGAAGGAGCCCATATTAGTAGGTGTAGAATAAATAGGATAGTTTCAAGGTTTTTCTACACTACTAACCATGTACTTCATTAATGTATCTATGTAAAGTTTCTTGGGTTGGCCAAAAACTGATATTGTTGCATAAGACATGTCTAGTTGTAGAGATCCCTGCATTTTAGCTCCCCATGAGAAAGATAACAACATTCCATACTTAGGAGGGATGTCAGCTACTATAATATCCATGGCTCTACTTTTTCTAGGGTATTGAACTAAAGTGAGACATAAATCTTTGATTAAACCTAGAAATTTCACTTTACTGAAATCAAATGAGAAGAGATCTTTATAAGGTCTAGTGATGTCTAAATTCAAGGTTTCCATAATTTCTTTTGGCATCAAATTGTGTGAAGCGCATGAATCTATCATGGCATTATGTAAAATTTGATCATGAACAGTTAAGCTAGTGTAGAAAGGAGGAACTCCTCCCTCTTGGTGTTTTCCATTAACTTCAGGTCCAAAGATTAGTTCTAGTTGATCATCACTTAAATTTACAGAGTCTTCTCCATCATTCATATTTAAAGTCTCAGTGATATGTGATTTGTATAGATCATGTTTAACCAATTCTGTTAAAGGAATTGATATCTTCAGTTTGGAAATTTCAGCTTGGATGTTGAATAGTGCTTGTAATTTTCCTAACTAAATTACTTATTTTTTGTAACTGCATTTTGGGTATGTTTATCTTCTTTTTCTATAGTTGTTTTTTGATTTTTTGTTTGTATTTCCACTATTTTACTGCTTTTAATTTTATTTTCAGGGACAACTTGAGATGCAGTGGAAGTTTTGGCAAGTTTTGAGGTTTCAATAGCTGTTTTGGAAGTAGCTGTTTTAGAATCAGCTGATTTTGGATCAACAACAGGCGTTTTTGGATCTGAAATTGTTGTTTTAACATAATTTTTTGTCTTCGTAACAACATATTTTTTAGGATCTATTGATGTTTGAACAAAAAAATCTATAATGTCAACAATCTTAGGACTGGGTGTAATTTTGGGACTTGAAATTTTCTGATTAGGACTTGAATTCTTCTGAGTTGAACTAGAGTTTTTTTGGGTTTCCCTAGGAAGAATTTACAAAACTTTAGTTGTAGGAACCTATGTTGTCTTATTTGTTTGAGTTTGGGCAGATTTCTTAGTAGGGGCTTCTACATTTTTCTTTCTCCTAAGGTTATATTGATTATGGACTTCATTTATTGCAAACTCATAACCTTGCTTGTAATCAAAAGACTCACCAGAATCTAATTGTAGTTGTTTTAATTCATATAAATCTTGTTCTTCTTGTGTAAGAAAAATAGTATTATCATAATTAATACCCATTAGATTTATTTGAGTGTCTTCATCATTTTCGTTTTGGTGAGAAATTTCAGCATAGTTCTCTTTGAAAGGTGGTCTTATTTTTTGGTCAAGTGCTGGTTCTCTAGATTTACCAGTGTTGGTGTTTTTCCTGAAATTGGGATTTCTAATTTGAGGTCCTTGTTGTTGGTTATTCCACTGTGGCTTCCTTTCCGTGTTATCTAAATTATCCATCATTCTTTCTAATGCTTTTGCTAAGTCATCTATTTTCAAATCCGAGGTCAGTGTTTCCTCTTTTATTGTCACTCTCCTTTCATTTTTTAATCTAGCTTTCTTTGCTAACAAATTTGCCTCTCCACTTACAACATTACTTTGCATCTACTCTAAGGTTTCTGGGTTTCTCTCTCTTAGTTGGTATGCCATATCTGTATCAAATCTATCAGGGAATTTGATAAGTGCAGAGTCTGGAGGAGTTTTAAGATTAGCAGGGATTGCATTGTAAATACTGTTATATCTTGTACAATATTCTTGAACTATTTCATTTGGTGCTCTTTTTATGTTTTCAAATTCAAACAAAATTTGTAATGGATTCTTCTTTTTCTCCCATCTATTAAGAAACATCCTATGGAAAACAACTAAATCATCTATACTACCAATAGGTAAACCTTTAAACCACTTCTTAACATCACCAGCTAAAGTTTGAGAAAAAAGTCTCATTTGAACATCAACATCATCTAATTCATGCAATTCAAAGTAGTATGTCATTTTATTAACATGTTGTTGTGCAGTGTAGTGAGTGGTTCCATTAAATTGAGGGATTTTTCTTTGATAATCTTGGGGCATGGTGTTTAGAGGGGCTTGTAGGACCAATGGGGCATATCTAGCAGCCATGGCTTGGATTTTAGCTTGGCTAGGAGGTAAGTTTGAAGTACTTGGTGAATAACTTGAAGTACTTGCAGATGTAGTTAAAGCACTTGCAGATGAGAATGGGATATTAGAAGATGTAATTGGGTTGCTAGAAGAAAAGCTTGGAAATGAGAATGAAGTATTGGAAAATGCAACAGAAATGCTAGGGGATGAACTTGAACTATTTGGGGATTGAAATAAAACTCTAGGTTGAAAAGGTTGCTTGGGAAAAAATGAATCTATGGAATGAAGTGTGGTGGAAACAATGAATGAAGTGGTATAAATAAGGATGAACCTACAGATTCTAAAAGACTGGTATCTAAATGTCTAGTAGAAGGCTTAGGGGTGTAGGATGATAAAGCAGCCAATTCAATTGAATGTTGTAAATAAGCTTCATCAATTTCCTTAATAAAAGTTGTAGTTATAGCATCAAGTTTATCATAAAATTCTAAGACTTTTTCATCTGAATCTAGTGAAACAATTTCCTTCTTACTTTCAATGAATGAAATGCAATCAGGATCTATTACACTATTATGTATGTCACTTTCTGATTTAGTTCTAAAAAACGTTTATTCAAAAGCTATATCAAATTCAATGTCTTGTAAACTTGATAATTTATTTGAAAGAGAATATGCTTTGATCAATGAATCTTTATTACCTAAATTTTCTACTTTTTTGCTTTTCTTTAAAATTCTGTCAGGATTATCTACTATGATAGCAGGTTCTAGATTTGGATTGGACCTGGTATAGTAGACTCTTCTAGAAGCTATAATTACAGTTTTTATGAAAATTTTACTAACAACTCTTCAAAACAATCTTAAGGTGAAAAGGTAAGTAAAAATATTTCCTTTAAGATTATTTTTAAAATTTAGGATTGGTTAGTTCCCCAGTATGGTCGCTAGTATGTTATCGCTCCAATAACTCTCAAGAGTTGTTATATTTTTTATTTTGGTTTAAAGAATATTATAGGTAACCAAAAACCTAATTTTAAGCCATAGGATCTAGCCTTCCTAATGCTTAGAGAGGGCTCTCTCTATATGATTTAACTTTGTTGATTGTAACTGATTTTAGGCTAGTTATGTAGGATAAATTGGTTTTGAATTTTGATTTGATTTGGTGGTGAAATCACTTACTCAGATGGATAGATGTAGGTCTGTATTCCATTGGGCTAATGGAGTCAATGTGTCAAGTAGTCAGATCAGGATCAAGTTCTAAAGGGAAATGTTTACAGGGCAAGATAACTGAGTTACTTTAGATCTTCAAGGCAAAAGGTGAAAATGGTTTCAATCGGGGTAAGAGAACAATTAAGGGTTCTCGAATCTGGATAATGAGTTCAAAGGTAGAGGTAAATAGAAACTAAGGAGAAATTATGGGCTCCTTAGTCTAGATATCAGTGGAAAACATGTAAATGATAAACAGTTCAAAACAGAGTGCTTTTAACATATTCTGAAATAAAAATCCTTGATTTATCATTTATATTTATAAAAACATACAAGTATTGATGAAAAACATAAGAAATTGACAAAGAAACAAGTGAAAATACTTCACTGTAGTGGCCCAACACATGAATCCTGTAATATGATGCTTTATTGCTTTAATCTAGTCTGTTGACTTGAAATTGATACAATCACCCTTAGGTTCAGAATAGTATAATCATAGAAATTTTCAACAATTCATTCACCCTCAATACTTCTAAATGAGAAATATTTATACAAAAATTCTTTACAAAATATCCTAACACAAACTTAGGAATTATTCATGGAAAAAAAATATCTTCATGCAAGAAGATAGTGACAACTTTCTAACTAATGCTAGTTGTCCCTATTTTTATTGAAATTACTGTTTGTTGTCTTCATTTTATTGATGTTTTCTCTCTTTTTTGTTCAATGAAAACTGTTGCTAGACAATGAAGTGTCCTCTACGCTGGCAGATTTACCTTTGCTTTGTAATTTTTTATTTGAATTTAAACTTTGACTTTGAACTGATACTCTTTTATCTGATACTCTTTCATCTGATACTCTTTTACTGTTTACTGTCCTGATTTTAACTGCAAAACTCTAACTGTAAATGTAAGAACATCATGCTATGTTTTATTTTTACTGCTCTATTCTTACTGCAACCTGATTTCATAGTAAATCAATCATTTTTTCCTAGAATTCTGTCTCTATCAATTTTGTCTTCATCATCCTTCTGAAAATCTCATCAGCTTCAGTATACTTTGAGAATGTGGGCTTGTTGATAAATATATGTTTCACCTCATGCTGTAGGTAAAACAAATTCTCCAAATTCTTGTAGATTACCTTCCCTGTTGGAATACGTTATGAGGAAGGCAGATTGGCCTAATCCTTTGCAACTTCTCTCATTTTCTTGTCATAGACATCCTGCTTCATTAGTTTGTCATGAATAAATAGTGGATTTGGAAGGTCTTTCTGCCTTAGGACATCAAATTTCATCATAAACGTTGTGATAGAAACCTCCATGTTTTGGAATTTCTCCTCTAGTTGTATCATCAAATTATTTTTAGAAGTTACCTTCCTAACTTCTAGGATGGTTTCTGTTTTTTCATTAATACTAATTTCTTCTAGCTCTTTCTTGTTCTTATAATTTAGAAACTTGATGATTTCAAGAGCTCCTTCAGGTTTCTTACCAAGTTCTTCTTTGATCTTCTGGATAGCTTCTTGTCCTGATTTGACTAAGTATTTCTGCTCATATATAACCTGGATTGATGGCCAAATACATTGACTGCTTCAATGATATTGGCCCATAGTTGTTGTCTGATTTGAGCCATGGGTTATTTCAATGTTAGATCTTTTTATAATTTCTTAAACTTCTCATTTAATCTGTTTGATCTTTGTTGTTCATTCTTATGCATTATATTAGCAAGTTTCTTTTCATCTTCAAGACTTTTAAGTTGTTCTTTAAGTCTGTTAATCTCAGTTAATGTTGTAGCCATGGGAACTGTAGGAGTCAGTGATTCTTCTAGTGTGGAAGGTACAATAGCAGTGACTACAAGAATGACAATGAATGGGACTGGTTCTTTGATGGCTTCTTTCTCCTGGACCAACTTGTCCATTTCATTCTCCATTTCCTTTATCTGAGCAATCAACTGTAGAATGAGATTGATCATCTCATCTTTCTGATTTGTATCCTATAATACTTCCTTTGCTTGATAATGTTTTGTAGGGGGAAACTTTAGTTGCTTCTTTAATGCAGAAATGTATACATTTTTCTTCTTTATCAATTCATCTGCAACTTTGACATTTTTAGGATCATATCCTACTCCAATTACTAATTTTTCCAAAGATTTAATTCTGTTGTCTTTTGCCTATGAAGATGATTTTTCCAATTTGCGCTGATCTCTTATATTTGCAAGAGTGTTTTGTAGCTTCTGTACACTCATGGCCTTGGTGGTCATTGTAGAATAAATCATCTCCCCTGCTTGCTTATGAAACTCAATTTGGTCTAGAGGATGAATATCTGGGCCAAGACTTCAAAATCTGTCATTTTTGTAATCAGAGGATGACTTGGGAGTTTGAACTATGGATTGAAGAAAATTCATCTACATATTTTTATTCTTATAGTCAAAGGCTAAAAGTAGCCTATTTTGGATGTCAGGAGTTTGTTTCAGATATTGAGAATATATTTCAATTTTAATTTCTTCATTTCTGGCTTTGATTTCTTTGTATCTTTCTTTGATATCCATATCCTTTTATGCTGGTTTTTTAGATGAGGAAACTTTAATACCGTGCTACTTCTAAATAATTTGAGTGTTTGAAGTTGTACGCGGTTTTTCTTCTTCAATTATTGTAGGAGGTGCTTTTTCCTTTGCTTTTGTTTCTATATCAATCACCTCTATTGTTTCCACTTCTTTATTGGTAGGATTTAACTTTTGATTTTTATTGTATCTCAATTTAAATTTAGTTTCAGTAGTTGTCTCTACTGTATATGATCCTTTCTCTCTGTTTCTATTTGCATTCCTGTCTTCTTGGGCTGGAGTCTGCAAGGTTTGACTAGTATCACCTTGCTTGTCTGCCTCTACCAAGGTGTTCTCCAACCATTCAGATTGATTAGAGAATTTCTCTATGTCTTGTTTCTTTTCATGTACATAGGGACTGAGTTTTCACTTAACCCTCATTTTACTTATAAATCCAAGGGGATCATAATACCACATAAAAATTTCACTGAATTTGAACTCCTGTAAACATTTTTTAGCCTCAGGACCTACATCTTCATTGTTACAGATAAAAGGGCCAACCTGATTTTTCAATTTGAACGGTGTCTTCTTCTTTGCTACCAAGAAATTAATTGAATATGAATTACGAATCTACCTTATGTACTCAAGGGAAAATAACCTGGTAGGGAGGTATTTGGGCAGTTTATATGGAGCAAGACTTGATCCATATACTCTTATCTCAGTATGATTTTGGTACAAGTACCAATCACCTATCCTACTATGCTCTAACAATTGTAGAACTTTCTTAATCTCGTCACTAATTCTGGGTTGCTTGCCGTTGTTCAGCAAATTGACCATAGGATGAATGAAAGAACCAGTAAAATCTGTATAAGTGAACTCATTGGAGTCTTTCCTTATCAAGGAAGTCCAAAAGATGACTCATTGTGGGTTTCCTTCTACATCAAGGTTCTGAAGGTTGATGTAAAATTTATCAGACTGAAAGTATAAGAACCTATGGAATAAGAATGAGGAATACTTGAAAACACCTTCAGAAGTCATTTTGACCAACTGTTCATGAATATTGTCAGCAAGATATTGGGAAAAATTAAAAATGGTAGTAGGAGGTTGACCAAGTGTGGAAGTAGATAAAAAAACCTAGCACTGCAACATCAACATGTTCATATGTAAAATAACCAAGAATAAAAGACAACATGGAGATGATATGTCTTGTCCTTTCAGAAAATTTTGCAGAAGGGTATGGAGGATTTATCTTGGGAATTTCTATAGAATAAGGCATGAAAGTTTGAAATATTTGGAACCTCTTGGGGAAGTCCAGATTCAGGTATAGCTGAGTGAGGGCCTCAATGGATAAAGGGATTTCATTAGGCTAGGTTGTATCTGCAGCATCTGATTAATTGACTCAGCAATAATTGTAAACATAATTTCTTTTTTAGGGTTTATTATGGCTCTCTGATTAGGGACATAGCAAGATTGACAGAGTCTAATCACTTTTGGGCATTGGAAGGTCTATGGGACAACATATTTTGGTAAATTAGACCCCCATATGAAAACTTCATTAGCCTAATCTTTGGATTTTTCTTGGCTCCAACAGTGGAGCTCAAGAAGGTTAAATTTTGTGACTGTGTCAGAAATCTTGAATTCTGTGTCAACTAAGGGAATGTGCTCTACATATACAATAGGAGGTTGTAGTGGATTGGCTGCTACAATGCTTTTGGAAGCCATTTCTTTGCTTGATTTATCAAATTTTGTTAATCTTTTGACTTTAGAAAAACTGATTTAGGCCTGTAGGAGCACCTTTGAAAGTTTCTAACAGTTTGCAGGAGGATTTGGATAGAACATGGGCTTATCTATTGTCTGGAAAAAGGTTTAAACTTATTCGATTAACCAAACTGTGTTTTCTGTAACAAAAGGCAATTTATGAGATTTAAAGTTCCGTAAAATATGTCTAGGTTCTATATGAAAGGACCGGAAGGCAAGGAGGCTTTCTTCATGAGTACAGAGGCTTAAATTTCTTTATTTATTCAATATTTGTGATTTATAACGGTCTAAGGCCTCAGAATCTATGAAAAGATCACTTAGGGTATGTAGAAAGAGCATTTGGAAGGCAATAGGGCTTTCTTGGTCTTCTAGTAATCTTAATTTGATTTAATTACTGATTACTTTTCTTTTTAGATCTAGAACATGTCTTTTCTTTGAATAATACCTGGGAAAAATGAAGATTTTCTTTGCAGGAGGGTCTCTAAGGCAATAGAGGGATTTTCTAAAGCTTCATAGGTCTTTAAAACGCTTCAATTTGATTCTGCGAGTCTTGTAGCGGCAAAGGTATTTAATTCACGTGAAAAAGCTTGAAATATGGTCGGTTCAGTGATCTGGTTGCTCAGAAATAGGTCAGCAGTGCTTATTCAGTGTAAAATGTAAAAAAAGGTAAAAAATCCTTAACAAAGGGTGGTATTTATGAATTTTAAAACAAACCGTGTTTTTCATTAATGGGCGGTCATTTCAAATGAGTAGGTGGTTTGCGTGCTGGTGAGAAAACTGCTCAGTAGTTTTCGCAAGCTCCAAAGGTGGTTAGTGGTAATGTTTGTGTCGATGCGATCAAATAATAATCGGCCACGTAGCAATGAGGGAGACTCTGAAAACTTCATTTTTCGCAAGGTTTGGGGTGTATTAACTATCGTTCTATAAGATGTGCGATAGGATATGCTGGTCATTAGATCTTGTTAATGTTGATCCAACAGAAGAGATGATGAGAAGGATGTATTGGGATTGATGGCATGGGGCCCGGGGCATACTATGTGGTAGGTTTATATATATTAAATGGTCGGGATTTTGAATGATATAACCAATAGGGTTATGGTAAGTGTAATGTTATAGTAGGTGGGGATAATAAATGGGTCCGAGATTATATAACATGTGGGGAATTAAACCATAGGTTATATAATAAATAATGGGTTGGGAATAATATACAAAGGAATTATACTAATACAGGTTTAAAGGTATATAAGGGATTTAATACATTTGGTTAATTTGTTAATAATGAAATTTAACTACGGGATATGTATAATACACTAACTTTTAACTTTAAAAATACTATTGGGAATAGATTTTTTCACAGTGGGACCCGACATAACACTTTTTTAAGGAAATACTTTGGATAAAGGTATTTTTGGGTTTTTTGAATAAAGGGGGAATTAGTAAAAGTATTTTTTACTTTTTAAAAGGAAAAAATGTGTTTTAACTTAAGAAAGGGGCATTTGTGAGGAAAAATGAGTGATAATGGGAAAAAAGGGAAAAATGAAGGGGAGGGGGTATTTTTTACAAGGGGAATAATTTTGTATGGAAGTAGAAAAGGAAATAACCAATTTTTTGATCTCCAAGCTTATGAAAAATTCTTCTACCTACCCATCTGCTACCCTTACATTTTTTTTCTTCATTTACATGGGTGCATTTGAGCTTGCAAACCCTTATTCATTTTTCTTTTAAATAACAAACTAACTAATTCTATCCTTATTTCTTCCAAGGGCTCAGATTAAACTGTTGAGCTCCTTATTATTCTCTACCTAACTACTGATCTGCCAAGATTAAATTGTTTGGCTAGATCTTTATTATCTATCTAACAACATGAAATTTAAAGCATGAAGGGTCAAGATTAAGTAGTTTGACCTTCATGGATTGTGGCATTTTAACAAGATGCACACAATATTTATTTTGTAGTAAAAGTAAATAGTAGTGGCATTTGGATTTGCATCAATTTCATGTTTTATTTTTATCACTTTTTTGTTTGGGGTTCATTTTCCTATTCTTTTTTATCTTTTTTCTTTCAAGTCCTTTGATTTTTCTTTTAGGACTTTTACCCTCTTTACATTTTTTATTTTTCTAATATGGGAAAATTTTTTGCAGAAAGTAAAGTATGTACATATTACAAGACTAATCAAAGTAAATTCAAAATTATGAATCCTATTATTATAGGACCCTAACACACAGGGCAGTTGAGGAGATTTGTGTTGGTTTTTTTTTATGACATTCGGATCTACAATATGATGTGGGAGGAGCACCTACAACACTTGGAGACGATGTGGTGTATTTTTTAGGAGCAATAGTTCTACGCTAAATTGTCCAATTGTGAATTTGGGCAAATATAAATGCTTTACTTGGGACACATTATTGGTGCAGATGGGGTCAAGGTGCATGAAGAGAATGTTAGGGCCATTCAGGATTGGCCGGTTCCTAGAGATGTGATAGCATTAAGGGGGGTTTTTGGGAATTTTCACTTGTTACAGGAAGTTCATTAAGGGCTTCTCATAGTTGGCAGCACCCCTCACAAATTTGACCAAGAAGGGAGATTTTGTATGGATAGACGGAGCTCAGGAATATTTTCATCGCCTCAAGGAGGTGATGAATAGTTGCCTAGTATTGGCACTTCCATATTGCACACAGTCTTTCACATTTGCGTGTGATGCATCAAGTGAGGGGATCGGGGCAGTATTTTCCCAAGAAGGGCACCCCGTTACTTTTGAGAGAAAAAATCTCTTACCACATGAGAGGTCGTATTCCATATACGACAAGGAGAATGTATGCATTGGCCAAGTTCAGACAGTATTTGGTGGGTAACAGATTTAGGGCGAAGACAGATCATAACAGTCTTAGCCACCTCATGGGGAAGCAGAGCATCAATAACATGGATCAAACATGGGTCAGCAAGGTGCAGGCCTATGATTTTTATATTGATCATGTGCAGGGGGAAGCACAATGTGGTCTCTAATGCACTATCCAGGAGACCTGCGGGGCTTTCAATCATGAGAATTAGCCATGAATGGAAGGCACAATTATTAGTTGAGTACTCCAAGGATCATCAATAATGTGAGATCTTGGAGGGAATTCATGCAGATGAGAAATATCAGGTGATGGTTGAGGTTATCTACTACAAGGGGTGCACATTTATGGTTCTAGAGTCACAGTTGAGAGAGAAAATACTTCATGCAACTCATGATTCTACATTTTTGGGGCATTAGGTGTTCAGGAAGACATAAATGGCTGTGAGAGAGTGCTTCACCTGGAAGGGCCTCAAGGGGGACGTGTTGAGATATGTACAGGAGTGTGAGGCCTGTCACATGAATAAGGGAGAGCTGACTCATCCAACATGTTTATTGTAGCCTCTTCCTATTCCTAAGGGAAAATGGGAGAGTATCTATATGGATTTTATCACAGGACTTCCCATGGTACAGGGGAAGGATTGTATTTATGTGGTGGTCAACCAACTAACCAAGTATGCACATTTATTTTCCATTCTGACATGATAATCAAATTCCCAGGTATCGTAGTTGTTCTTTAAGGAGGTCTTCTGCTTACACAAAATCCCTAAGACTATAGTCAATGATAGAGACAATACATTTGCAGGGGGATTCTGGCAGGAGCTTTTCAGGCTAGTGGGCACATAGCTCACCCCTAGCACTAGTTACCACCCACATACTGATGATCGGACAGAGAGGGTGAATAAGTGGATAGAGGGTTATCTCAGGAACTATGTGACAGGGCAACAGAATGTATGGATTCGTTGGTTGCACTTGGGAGAGTACTACTACAACATGACACATCATATGTCCATCGGTATGACTCTTTTCCATGCTCCACATGGTTATGATGTTTTGTCTTTTTTTGACATCGTTTTTGGAGACAGCCAGGCCCCAAAGGCCAAATATTGGATCCAAGAGAGCCAAGAAATCTTCAAGGCTCTTAAGGATAATTTTTTGATAGCTCATAATCAACAAAAGTTACATGCTAATGGACAACGGATTGAGAGGAATTTTGAGGATGGGGACTTGGTGTTCCTATGTTTGCAGCCATACCGATAGTCCACTTTGAATTAAAAGGGGGCCGAGAAGTTGAAACCACCATTTTATGGACCTTACAGGGTGACCAGGAGGGTTGGAGAGGTAACTTATGAGTTAGATTTGCCACCAAGAAGCAGGATCCACAATATTTTTCATGTTTCATGCCTCAAGAGGGTGTGGGGACAACAGATTAAAGAAATTGTGAAGTTTCATCCACTTGATGATGAGGGGCATCTGGTTTTGGAACCGAAGGCCATTTTGGAGACTAGAGAGAGGAAGCTCAGAAGTAGAAAAATCAGAGAATATTTGGTGCTTTGGAAGAGCTTGCTAGATGAGGATGCCACCTAGGAGGGTGAACGCATACTTCTCCAAAACTGAAGTTTCATGGGAATAATAAACATTTGGGAGGGGAGGACTGTAATGTCCCTTCCTAAATTATTTTGGTACAAGATTTATTTCTATGTTTTGGGGCCCAATTTTGGTGAAGTCGGGGCTCATTTGATTTTCATTAGAAGACTTAGGAGTTAGAAGTTAGTTAAATTTATGTTATGTTATTTTGTTGGTGATATATGGGGATCACCCACACATGAAATACACACTCTCTAAGTAACTGGTTCAAAAATCATGAGTGGGAACATCGTATTATTTATGAGGTACCCACGATGGAGGAAAAAGACAAGAAAATGGCTCCACGAACGTTATAAAAGGAAGGAAGATCACTTCATTTGGAATTCTTGGCTTATCAATTTTATCTCTGTTACTCGAGCTGCATAGTCGGGTCACTTGTTTTTTAGCACGAGTTTTCCAAGTGGAGAACTCACCCATTCTTCGGGGGACTTTGAGTTCCACCCTATATTGGTTCATCCATTGTCATCTGAGGGAGTTTTATTGAGTTATCTTTTGCATTTGCATTCAATTTTACCCAGCAGTGCGTATTTCTGGAGGACATAGTAGTGATACTTGTGTGGCTATTGCATCTCTATTCCGGAGGTCTATTGCTGAGATATTTTAGGAGAAGGAGGCTCAATAGTTTGCTAAGCTATTGGGTGATTTTGGAGGCTGGAAGTGATAACTATCTTCAGGAGATTTTTTGTAGTCACTGGGGCCATCACAGAGGAGTGAAGTTGGGCACATGTGGGAGAGAGTGTCTTAGCCTTTTTAGGTGTTGATTGCTGGGAGAAATAAGGGAATTATTTGTAGAGTTATCTGTTGCATTGTTGGAGAATTGTGGATTATTTTGTTGGTGATTTTACAGAATACATGCTTCAACGGTCATTGGGGAGAATAGGGCCTATTGGAGGTCAAAATTTGAGGGTCACGATCATTTGAAATCATTTATAGGTTTTGATCAGGCTGGCTTTAGGAGCTCAGGATTAATTTTGCATAATTTTCTGATCACTGAAGGTGGGGTTTCCATCCATTCAATTGCAGTAGCTAGTGCAGATTTGTTGGGACAACGCAGAGCATCAACTAGGACAATTTATGTGTATTATTGTCTCACCTGGGTTTTTCTCCGCTTTCCAAAAAGGAAAGATTATGTGCATTTATTCTATATATTTTTACTCTTTCCCATTTCTATAATAAAATGGCTCAGTTTCTTCCATGTTTCAAATCGTTCTGGGTATTTACTGCATTGTTTTGAATTTCTATGGTGCAAATTTATTATTTTCTGAAATAGCATTATTTTTCCTATTTTGGAACATTACAAAAGACCAAAATATTTAAAGCTAATATTCTTCACTATAAGGTAAATTCAAATTTTTATTTATTACTAACTATCTTATGTTTAGGGTCTTGAACCAAAAGGATTCTTGTTATGATGATTAATATCTATATTGAATCTACCCTTATCGCGTTATCTTTTGTCATTTATTCATTTTTGGTAAAACCCTAACTGTTGAGGTTCACTATAAAACCCTATAATTTTGAAGCTTAGGGTATGCTGACAATAATATAGAAAACCTAGTATACTTAAGGTTAAATGATAAAGTATCTAACACATAATGATATCCTACTCTCTTAATGTTTAAGATTTTGCTAATATTATGAAGAAACCCTAGCCTTTTAGGGTTTTTTTATGATATGTAGGTTATATGATGAAAGACTAAATTTTTAGAGATTTGGTGAATTATGGTTTATGAAAAAACCCTTGCAATAGTCAATCATAGGAATGAAACCCTTGGTGTATGAGCTTCTACATAATTAAAACCCTATTCTGGTCAAAATTCTTGGAGTTTGGTGTTTTCATCTAGGGTTTACAATAAAATCTTAGTAAGAGATTGATATAAGGAAACCCTAGATATGAAATGAGAGAATGATAAATTTATTATTATTCGTGTTTTAGTTTGATGAAATCTAGGGTTTGTAACAAAACCTTAGTAGAGTTTAACATGAAATTCTAGAGCATAATATTGAATCCCCTAATGTAGAATGTTATGATTAGTTTTATAACTTGATTTAGTTGCTGACATCTAAGGCTTTAATTCTCGATGATGGAATCTAGGGTTTGTGACAAAAACATAGAATATGAATGATGTAAACCTTGTTGATTATGAACCTCACTAGGTTTAAGTTTTTGATGTCTAAAGCTTGATTTTTTTGATTGTAATGACATGATAACCCTACTTTGATATATTTGACTTCATGCTTGTGTATATTTGTACTTGGTTGTACTTATTGAATATTTGCAAGTACATAATCTTCAAGATGTTGAAAATGTTTCACAATTGAATATAACTTGATAATAATGATGAGCATTATGAATAAAGGGAGCTGTAAGAATTATGATGACATAAAATATGAATAGATAACCTTGTTTCCATGAGAAAAATGATTTTCCTAAAGAAATGAAGTTTTAAGAATGAAGTTATTGATCTCATTAAGTTGAGAGGGAGCTTGGATGAAAGAAAGTATATATCTCTCTAGTTAAGAGGGAGGGAATAATATGACAAATACAATAAATACCTTGAAGAAAGATTAAAATTCATGACTAAAGCATTACAAATAGATATTCGTGAGTGGAAATGTTGTAAACAAGACGTGGATGTTCTGGAAGAAGTGTTAAGGTTGAATTTGGTGTTGCTATAGAAGTTAAATAAATATTTTTACAAATATGTGTTTGATAATATGATGATGACCTAAGAAACATTAGTATATTTGAGAACCCCAAAGGTTTAATTTAACTTATACATGTATTGAAAGTTTGTTACTAATTTGGGTTGTGATTGTGCATGATATCTCCATAAGAAGGTTGAACATTTTGAAGCATGTTTGGACTAGTGGATGTATATGATTTAGTTGGCAAGGAAATATGAAGCACCTTGGGGTGACAAGATGCTTGGGAGGACATCTGACCGACTTGTTATGATGTCTAGATCTTGAAGTAGGGAGGGTATCATTGGTCTTGTGGAGCTCTGACCTTAGATATGATACCTATATCCCCAGGTTGGTGTTATAGTTGAAGCCTGATGGTACCTATAGTGGTTGAATATTGGAAAACACCTTAGTCCCACACAGGTAGATACCTTGGTCAAGTATCTAATCTATAGCACTCACTGTGTTGTGACTCTTTATAGATCATATCATTTTGAGTTCATCCTTATACTTATGTATATATTATTAATACCTCCCTATTTAAGAGGGAGTGTTGAAGAATGTAACTAATGTTGGTATTCATAATTATATTTTTCGAAAGAAAGAAAATGAAAAGTTTATTATAAAATAAAATTGGCTTATTAAATCATGGATTCCATGCTTGGGTCATTGGTAAATAGGTTAAAGCCTCCATTATAGGCTTCTAGGTTTATGTCTTGAGTCATTTTAATTATCATTATATTCTAGACCCTTCTTGGGCTCATTATGTCGTATTTTGGTCATGTGAACTCCGCCATCAAGTCAACCTCAAACACTTAAATTCGGCCTCAAGAAACTGTCAAGTCAGCTTCCTTGAAGGGTCACATCCCCACACAAGAATAATATATATAAATACAAGAGTTATTCGACCTATTGTGGACATGATCTACAATTTTCATAAGGAGAATATGGAGGGAATATGTCTAACAAGAAGTATTTTATCATCAAAAGAAGAAGTTATTACAACGAAGGATTAAGAGATCTATGAAGTTTAGACTCAGCCTAAAATACAAAAGGAGTGACAAATATTGTGGAAGCCAAATATGCAAGATAAAAAATTTAGACCAAGGACTACGTAAGAAGGAGGAGAGGGCTGACTTGATGGCTTGGAGTGAGGAAGGTCATTTGTCTGGTCGAAATGATTTTGGTTGTCTCAATTTGATTTAAATATACTAGTGGAAGAGTTTGAATCGATTTTCCCCTTGTTAGGGGTTTTTATTTGGCTGAGTGCCTACATCCTATTTTCTCTTGTTGTATTTGAAGTTTTGGCAATTTTCTTGATGATGAAAATGTAATAAAAAAGAAGAATAACTAATAACTAATGACAAAAAATTGTCAAGTAAAGGATAAATCGAATTAATAAAATCCCTAACTATGTTTCCCTAGATTTCTCAAAAATATCCAACATGTCTAAATACAAAGAGTTGCTTCTTGTTTACTCGTTCAAATCACAACAAATGTTTGAGATCCTTCTGCTAAATCTATCCGGAAATCACCACAAATGTTCCACAATTTTTTTTCCAAATTGAGGTGCATGGACACAAATATATAGTTGATTCCACATACGAAAATATTACTCTTTAAACAAAGCCGACCTATCATCTAGAAGGGTTGACTTGGCTACTTGGAAAAATAAATACCAATTTTAAAAATTCAAATTTATTTTCCTTTCAAGTGTCCAAATGGGACATGTTACAAAATTAATTTCTTTTTTTCAAATAAATGAATTCTTCATGAAATTTTTTTTTAGCAGAATCAATTATGATATTAGATATATGAAAAAGAGGTGGCGTTTTAATTCCTCATTACATGACCACCATCTCTGGCCAAATTTTGGAGTTGACTGTAGTCTGAGCATCTTGTCGTGCTATTAAATTACTTTCTCTAGGTCATTTTCTTGTCTACTGAGTTTAACTTAAAAATTCTTACATATTATTGTAATAATAGAATATATTTCGATTTCATTACATAATATGATTAGAAAACTAAATATTGAATAATGGATTGATGCTGGAAACTGTCTCTGGATACCAAAAGGAGCTGAGGGTGCAACTATTTTTTAATTGTGTTTTCACTATCTCCAAGTCTGCTCCCCTGGTCGAGGGAGTTAGGCCCTTCCTCTGAATTCTTTGTTGTGATTTCTCTGAGATAGGTAATGGAGTTTTCCAAATGTGAATTTTTTTTTTTGACCTCGAGAAGCTCTTGTGTGGTGGTTTCCCATTGATGTCAAATAAATGAAATCTCTGATTTTGATTTTTTTTTAATTTGATTCACTTGATCCTTGATTTGATAAATGACTACCTTATGCACAAGTTAGTGCACATAGGACTGTGACTTAGATTCCCTGGAGTCCATTCCTTCTTTGTTGTTGAAGTGTTGGAAATGGAATGGTGTAGAAGGCTCTAATCAGTTGACTTAAATGGAGAGTAGAAATCAGGTAGAGATATGTTGAATTTGTCTGTAAAAAATTCTGGAGGCATTGTAGAGTTGTAACTAGAATATTGCAGAGTACTCTATTCTATTGAATGAGATGAGTTATCAACCAGAGATATGTTGAGTGCGACTGATGAATATGCTGGAGGCGTTGAATTGATGGGACTGGAATGATGCAAGAGGCTTCGATCTGAAGAAAAAGGTGAAAAAAAGCTATCAAACAGAGAGTCGTTGAGAACAACAGAAGATAGAATTGGAATTGCAGTGCAAGAGACAGGTTAATAGAAAAGAGAGGGGACAAAGAAGAAAAGGAGCTCCTAGGGATGGAGGCACACGGATATGGAGTGGGGGAGGATACAGAGGGGAGGAGATGTTGAAGGATAGTAGACTTGGAAGGAAAAAGTCGAGAGACAGGGGCATCGATCAGCAAACAGGCAGGCTAGAGACCGCAAACAGGGATGAGGCCGAGAAACAAAACTTGGAAGCCACTGGACAACATACAAATATGAGGATATCAAGAGAAGAGTGAAGAGAATTACGAGGAGGATAAGATAAATATAAGAGGAAGTGCGCGAAGGAGGAGGGGTCATGAGAAAGAGAGGGGAGAGGGAAAATATCTAAAAAGGATCGAGTAAGATATCCATAGTGAATGAAAATATTCCTTCTCCAGTCAACAAGGAGGACAATATCTTTAAGAGGGATTCCTGAATGTACATTAGATTTGCGACAAAGCTTCACTATCATGGAATTGAGATTTTAATGAGATCACTACCTATTTTGGCTTCACCTGAGATGCTTATAATCGCCTTGTTTTTCTACGCATCTGCCTTTTATTATTGTCCCTTAGGATATGATAGTATGTAATTTGGCCAAGTTTCTTTAGATGTTGATTGATCCTATCCATTATGTGTAGCAGCGCTGCATTCATTAGCTTTGTACCACTTACCATTTCCTGGATTATTATTGAGGAATCTCCCAGTATTAATAGGTTCTTTATGTTTTGATATTTTAAGATCGTGACTTCCAGAAGAAGCTCATAGGCTTCAGCCTTATTATTTGACATGATGCCTAATCCCCATTCAAACATAATGGTATTTTTCTTTTCATAATCATGAATTAAACTTCCTACACCTGATTTTCTGGGGTTCAGTTTGGAGGCTCCATCAAAGAAAAGACAGAGCCTATTGAGAGTGGTTAACCAAATATTAATTCATCTATTGGCAGTCTTATTTTCCATTTTTGGTTTTCCTTCCTGAGATTGGGCACAATTGCTATCTTGGGTCTATTCTCAACATACCTTATCCAATCCATTTTTTCATTCTGGAGCTGCGTATAGTCTATTCCATTTGTCCCTTTAGCTAATAATAATTGTGAAACTAATCCCCATTTTTTGAGAGTACCCTTGATACATTTGGATTTTTGTTCTAGAAGATATTATTGTTTTTTGCTATCCAAATCTGCCAACATAAGAAGGATGGGATACTGGTCCAGAATATCTGTACTGTGCTTTCATTTTTGAAGGAGTATGGATATTTTCTTTTCCATTCCACAAAGAAGTCATTGAAAGGGAGGGATAAATATAGTGTTGTTTCAATGGGATGTGGAAAAAGATGCAAACATTCTTTTGCAAAGATGCATTCTGGGAAGATATGTTGAATATTTTCTTCAGCAAGAAGGCATAGTGGGCATTGAGAAGGACCCAAAATACCCCTAATCTTGAGATTCTCTGTTGTGATTATCTTCCTTTTTAGGAATGTCCAGATGAAGATTTTGATTTTTAGCAGACTTTCAATTTTCCATGCCAATTTTGAGGGTTTCCAATCATGATGGCCTTGTTGCTCCTACAACTTTTCTTACCTATATTTTATTGTGTATTCCCTGCCTGAGGGGTTCCATATGAGCGTGTCCTTTTTACCTTTCTCTATTGGAGCTGCTCCTTTAAACAGGGATCTCAGAGTTTCCCACTGATCTTTTAATCCCTAGGGAAAATTTGGAGATTTCCAATGTTTCCAATGTATGTCTGTGTCCCACTGGGATATTTTTTCCAGAGTGGAGTAACCTTTTGATATCATCCACTTTAGTAATATTTGTATTTCTTGACTATTGATGAGTGGCTCCTTTCCCATTATCTTGTCCTTCCATAGGTTGATTTCTTTACCATTGGATGGTATTCTTGATATTTTTCTTTTGATCAGAGGTAGTGCCTTAATTATAAGTTTCCAATTGTTCATGGTCTTAAAGGTGCTTTCCTTTCTAAAAGTGAGATTCTTGGTGCATTTAGATATTTTGATTCCAATGTCTACTTCCACCGACTTCTTTCTCCTGTGATGAATCCCCAAGCAATTTTGGCACCAAGAGATAGGTTCACCACTCCAGGTAATCGGATATAAAGGCCTCCTTTCTCATATTTCGTTGTTACTTGGTTCCATTTAATGAAATTGATTTTTTTTTTTTTTTTGTTCTGCCTCTTTGCCAAAGGAATCCTTTGATAATTAATTCAATTTTATCATGTATACTTGCAGGTGCACAAATTGTGTCAAACTGATAAAGGGGAAGAGCTGAGAGGATGGATTTTATAAGAATGAATTTGCTTGCTTGATTTAACCAAATCATGCCCCAGGAGTGGATCTTTTTTTTCATCTTCTCAATGTATTTTCTCTAGATTTCAGTTTTCAGGTTTTGCTTTTTTATTGGAAGTCTGAGGTATTGAAAATAATTCCATTGGAATTGAAATGGAATATCTAAAATTTCTGATATTATCTGAAGGGTTCGATGTGGTGTGTTCCATCCAAATATGTAGATTTTACAATTGTTTAGAAAGCCTCCAGAAACATCCATGAAATTATCTAGAACTTTTTTGAATCTTCTTGTGACTATGCAAGACGCACCACCCATTAAAAGGGTGTCATCTGCAAATAAAGAATAATTTATCCTTTTTACCCCTTTAATCATTGAGAGCCTATCAAGGTGTGGTTTATTCTGCAATATTCCCATTTTATGCTCAAGGAATTAACCATCAGGATGTAGAGAAAAGGAGATAAGGGGAAACCTTGTCTTAAACCCCGAGAGTTCTGAAAGAATTCACAAGGCCTTCTGCTGACTAGGGGAGCTATCCATGGGCCACTTACACAAGATTTTATGATTTCAATAAACTCTGTTGAGAATCCAAATTTATATAACATTGCTGAAAGGAAGGACAAATCAAATCTATCAAAGGCATTAGCCATGTCAATTTTTAATATAAATCCCTATTCTTTGTGCGCTAAGATAGAATGTAATGCCTCTTGAACTAACAAGATATTTTCCACAATCTGTCTGCAAGGAAAAAAACCTCCTTTGTTCTCATATATTAAAGAGTGGAGGAGAGGTTTAATACGCCTTGAAAGAATTTTGGTTATTACTTTGTATGAAGAGTTACAAAGAGAGATTGGTCAAAATCTTCTGAGGGAGGATGGTATTGTTTCTTTTGGAATGAGGGCTAAGTATGTCGATTTTGTGTATCATCCAATATTATTCTTCTTGAGGACATAACTGATCATATTTAACAAATATTTTTTAATTAAAACCGATAAGAACGAAATAAAGAGATGGAGAATCCTTCTGGGCCCGGAGCTTTATCTGGATGGAGGCTCCATAATACTGTCATTAACTCTGATTTTGTGACATCTTTGTTAAGCTCTTTAATCATTTCTTCATTTATAATGTGTGGGATATGCTTAATGAATTCTTCTACATCTGTGTTCCCTTGTTCTGTTGTTAACAAATTTTTCTAATGGTTATGTGATTCCTTCTTTAAATCCTCTTGCCCTTTTTACACAGTATTTTGTCATCGTCCCTTCAATCCCCATCTTGAACATTGGAGGAACATTTCAGTGACCCCTGTGTACTATCATACATTTCCATAAATTTAATTTCATCCCTTGGCATGTCAAGATCATAATCTATGTTGATCATTCCTCAAGTAGACCTTAAAAAAACATATGATTTTGGGTCGACGCTAGTAGGCAATTATGGCCTTGCGCCCATGAAGAAATTTACACTGGGCCACACACCCTTTGGCGCTCTATACCCAGTATGGTCGCTAACTTGTTTAGCAAGAAAATACCCTCTATGGACAGAGGCGATCCCTATAGCCCTAGGGTGGGTCTAACAACAAGGGAACACGCTGGACTCTTAAATTCCTAGCTTATAAATGAAATATGAAACAAAATAGATATCCTACCTCGGTCCAATTCTTTTTTCGTTGCATGTAGCAGTGATCCTTAGATCTTTGTCCTCACGCCTTTTGCTCTGCGTTGGTGACGATGTTCATGCATCTGCACAAATATCAAACAAACGATGACAACATACAAGCATATACATTCATCTACAGCTATTCATCTAGTCAAGGAGAGATAAACACTTTTCATATAAATGGAAACAAATTTGGAACTAGAAACCAGTCATGTATTATTGATATATCAAAAAGAAGTTTACAACCTTATGCCTTGATGTTTCAGATCTCCTTTGACGGGTTCAGTCGGGCGCATCTCAAGCATTCGTCCGGCATTCGACTCGATGAGGCAATGGGCTTAAACTCTCTCTCAACAATGGATTCTTCTCTGCTTTCTTCAACACACCAGCTATACTAATGAATGTTCAGCTAGCTAAATCAATGTGAGGAGGAAGAATTTATAGGAGAGGAGGAGGAAGTTTGGGATTCCACATAAGGTGGAGGAGAGATTTATACCTTTGGAGAGTTGCAAAATTATAGGAACTAACAAGACAAAGCAAGGAATTCGACTTGATTCAGTCAAAAAAACCATGATGACTCCGCTCACAAAGCTTTTAAGCATGGAAGCTTCATTTCAATTTTAAAAAAAAATCCAAAATAAGCTCGACGCGGGTGTCATTCTGAGATAGAGTGCCAAAGGGCATGGGGCCTAGTGTTAATTACTTCATGGGCGCGAGGCCATAACTTCCTACTAGCGTTGACCCAAAATCATATTATTTTGAAGGTTTTCTTGAGGAATGACAAATAGAGATTATATTCTTGACATGCCAAGGGATGTAATGACATTTATGGAAATGTATGACAGTACATAGGGGTTACTGAAATGGTCCTCCAATGTTCGAGATGGGGATTGCAGGGACGGTGACAAAATACTATGTAAAAAATTCCCCCTAAAGCATGAAGTCTGAGAGAGAGGGAGGGGTGAAATTCTTTATGAAAACATGCCCAAACCAAAACGTCACCATCGGAATGCCTGCAAGTACGAATGATATCTCTGATACATGAATACGTGGTATGGGCGCAACCGTCCATGATAGAGTACATATAACAAGATCCAAGGTATGGAGGCAACCATCCTGTGAAAAGGATCATTAAATAGACAGGTATGCTCACAACCACCCAATCAAAAGAGTCATGCATATAGCCACGATAAATCAAATCGTCCTGTAGCCTAGATTTTATCAGACCAAAACCAGGGTCTTGCACCCCATCTCGACCCGAACAAGTATAAATTTAAGCATGCGAATGAATGAGCTGAAGTCGAGCATGAAATAAAATCACCTGATTACTAGCTTATGATGAAAACTATTAAAAAGCGTGAGAGAGACCACCAATAATGACAATGGTTCTCAAGGTACTACTATTACAATCCACAGAATGTGAAAAATGAGCTGGAGTGGAACATCCAATGAAATCACTCGATCTAAGGCCAATGATCAGAACATGTCGTCAAATGCGAAGAACTTGCCATTGAGGCATGCAAGCTCTAAGATGCTAGAAGGGAGTCTCTAGATCAGCTTCCTGGATAATGAGTTGAAGTCGATAGGAAGTGACCAGTTAAAGGAGGGCCATAATATTTCCCACATCGTCGACACGAGAAAAAGGAACAAGATGATAGTGAATCAGGATTGGACAGAGAATTAGGGGTTGAAAACTACAGAGGGAACTTCTCTTGAACATACTGGCGACACAGCTCCGGAATTTGGCAGTATTTGACATCAAGGTATCTGAGGTCATGGTGATGTGGAAAAGAGTAGATGAGATTTCAAAAGTGTTAACCCAAACCCATGGAGGAAAAATGATGAATATGGGATGTTCCCAACCCGACATGAATTGCAGATAAGTGTCATGTTCAAGAGTGACATACTGCCGACACGACTGAAAACTGGTTCCATTTTCCCCCACCATTTTTGGTGAGTACCCCAATTATTTTTGGAAACAAGCTTGAAGGGGATAACATATGCTTTTCATATAAGTTTTTCTTTCAAAAAAATCCATCCTAGTACATTTTACAAGCCCTAGGAAGGCGAAACTCGGTAACGTCATGGTGACGATTTCCGATGTCATTAGGTTTTAACGAGTCTGAAAAAGGAAGAACTCGACATATTTTAATGTTTAGAGAGTTTGGAAAGAAGTATAAAAGAAAACTCCAGTAGGTCCCTTTCCGTAGATAGTCCCACAGATCCAAAAAGCTAGAAAATAACATTTGGGAGAACCTCTTAGCCATGTTCGACTAAGGTATTCCTTTTTCGTAAATAATCTGTCCCAACCCGAAAAATGGGTAAACGTATACTGGGAAGATGACATTTCGCAGCCTTTAAAGAGTTCAAAATGATAAGAATCACAACAATCTTTTCAATTTTCGAGAGTCAGAAAAGAGCTGAAAGATGACTCCAGGGGGTGACTTTTTCGTGTTTTTACTGAGTCTGAAAAAGTAATAAAATAGAACTCGTCGCTTCATCGTCGTCATGGTTTAGGATCTGTTGTTGCACAAGAAAAAAATGTAAAACCTATTATTCGAGATAAAACAAAAAAATAATTGAAAAATAAGCTTAAAATCATAATTAGGGTTTTGAAAAGGTTATAAAATGATGGAAATAGTAAAGAACAAATTAATTTTCACCTTTTCACCTTCTTGTGAGCATTTTACCATTTTTACTGTGAACTTGTGGAGTTGACAGCAGGAAATCTAGGAGGTCATTTGCAAATTTGTTTTTTCCAGGTAAGAGCTCATCTTTTCCTGCATTTTAATCCATGTTTCATTTCCTGCATTTTAATTTTTGATGAATTTTGGGGGAAGTTTTTCATGGGTTGGTCGCTGCGATCGGCGCGAGTTCCGGGCATGGAGTTGCTCCAAATTGCATAAGATTTCAAAGGAGAAGCACCAATCGCCACAGCCAAAAAATGCATAAAATTTCTCCTAAACTGCTCGATTTAAATTATTCAAATGTCAATTTTTGGCTATTACGATCCTCAATTATGATATTGCAAGGAAATCAGTAGCCAAAGTGGTCATCGAGTGGAAAGAACAAGAATACGGGGAGGAATATGAACAAGCCATGGGAAATGATGCATGCATGGATGCCCTGAGAAACTGTGGGCTCTTGAAATTCTTCCTAACACCATGTTTAAGAGCTCAACTGGAACTGTTGCAGTATTTGATCAGTTTGTGGGATAGTGATAAAGAAAGATTCAAAATTCATGACGAAGAGATGGAGATAGAAGTCTCTGACATTTATTTCATCACTGGATTGTCACATAGGGGAGCGAAACTGATCCTAACAGGTAGTCGGCCCCTTGGTGAGAGCCTGGGCATGCTAATAGACAGAGTCTGCCCAGGAGCAAAGAAATGATCAAAGAGAGACAAAGTGGATATTCAAACAATACCTGACTTGGCACTACGGGTAGTGCTAAACACTATAACTCAAGCCACTAGATCTCAGGCTCCTCACAAAGCTACAAAGACACAACTTCAACTTGTTGTGAACTGCATGGCTCCAACCATATACATTTGGGCAGAAGCCGTAACAATCAACTTGAAACATCAGTTAACGAAGTGCTAGAATGGAAAGCTAAAACAATTCGGGTACAAGTCCATCTTAATATTTTTCATCCTAGAATGGTTGCTGATATTCCAACGCCAAGAGGTGATAGTACCTACACCACCAGCATGAGAGCCACAGATGGTGTGATGGGTGGAGTTGATGCCTCAATCAAGAGGTGGTCAACATATGTCATGGAAACAAAAATTATTTGACTGGCTCTGTCGATAGCTCATCGTGGCAGAGGACTGGTCGTTGATCTCTTTCCCTGCTACTTGATGCGGTTCAGTATAATCTTTCGATCTGGTAGAAAAAGATATGGGTGCAACACCATTCATCATGAAAACCTGAGAGCCAAAAGGGGCGGAGGACTGAGGTTGCTCCACAATATTTCGATGCACTGAAGAGATTGCTTTTCAATGCTCCTATTTTGCATCCACCCAATTATCATCGCAACTATTCCCTCTATTTGGTTTCCGCATTTAGCACTATTTCCATTGTTTTGGTACAGGACAATGACGATGGTGATGAGAACATCATTTATTATTTGAGCCACAATCTTCTTGATACAGAAAATTGTTACGCCCATGTCGAGAAATTGGCGTTGGCAGTCATTCAAGTCGTCCAACATTTTTTCCATTATATTTTACTTTGCACAATAACCGTGATTTCCAATTGCAACCCCATGACCTATATATTGACTCGAAAATTGTTGGGGGGGAAATAATCGAAGTGGATAGTTATCCTCCAAGAGTTCGATTTAGAGTTATCTACCACCAAATCGAAGAAATAATTTATTTTTTTCTGATTTGATCTGCTCTTTACCTTCTGCTTCTGCTCCCTCTAGTTCTGAGGAACACATTCTAGATGAAAATATTTTTCTGTTTAGCACCATCGATCCATGGTATAGTGATATCATTCCACCTTGCGGTATGAGTTGTCAAAATATGCTCGTCGACGTATCCATCATCTTTCGCAACCCTATCACATAGTCAGAGATACTCTATACCGCATTAGAGTTGATTCTATTCTCGGCTGATGTTTGACCCTGAAGGAAGCTGAAAAAGTCCTCAATGACTACCATTTTGGCGTATGTGGCAGTCACATGTATGGATATGCTACTGCTCAAAAAATCCTTCGTGCTAGATATTTCTACATTAGGGGAATTTTGAGGTCTAAAATGGGCCTCCTAAGGAAATTATAAAATAATAGTGGAAATAATAAAATAAGATTTGATTACATCATCAAATTTTAGAGGGAAAAAAGAAAAAACTACTTTTTCAACTCGTATTTTGAACTTATCTCCCTAAGTTTTTACTCAAATTTCGAGCAGGAATACTCATTGGATGAAAAATTTAATTCCCCATCCAATTAGTACCCATGTTGCATACTTTTTATGGACTCTGCTACACAAAAAATGAGAAATACATGAAAAACGTGATTGCAATCACACTTTTTCATGTATTTATGATTTTTCATGTAGGAGGGTCCATAAAAAATATGCATCATGGGTACTCCATGGATGTGGAATTAAATTTTTCATCCAACGAGTACTCCCACTTGAAATTTGAGTAAACCCTTAGGGAGATAAGTTGAAAATACGAGTTGAAAAATTACTTTTATTATTTTATTATTTTTTATTCTTTTTACCTTTTTACTCTAAAAATGGTGAATCATCCACCATGGTTGACATCATCATCTTGAATCCTATTGGTTCTCATAAATTTTCTTTTGGTTGTACATTTTTCTTAGGAGGCCCATTTTAGACCTCAAAATTCCCCTAATGGGCCTACCATTTTCAAAGAATGTATTGTCGCTGTCCGTAAATGTCACGAATGGCAGATTTACCAGTGCAAGATGCACGCACCACCTGCTCACCTCTATCCCGTCATTACCATTGGTCCCTTTGTGAAATGGGGCATCGATTCTATGATGTGTAACCGTCACTCGGACGGGAGGCATGCTTATAATATCGTAACTGTGGAATACTTCACTAAATGGGTTGAAGTAATGCCTACACTCACAACTAATGGTAAGACGGATGCACAATTTCTTTTCAATTATGTGATTACCAAGTTTGGTGTCCCTCAAGAAATTTTCACTAACCATGGCTCTCATTTTTGCCATTATATGATGGTTGAGTTGACTCCTAAGTTGGGTTTGCATCACGACAACTCAACGCCATACTACCCCCAGGCCAATGGCCAGGTTGAAGCCATGATCAAGGTTTTAGTCACCATGCTTCAGCGTACGATTGGGATGATCAAGTCAAAATGGAATCTCATGATGTTTTCAGCTCTGTGGGCTTACTGAACCTCGGTGAAGGATGCAACCGGATTCACCCCATTCCAACTTGTTTACGGTCTGGAAGCTACCCTTTCGATTGAATGCGAAATCCATTCTCTCAAGATAGCTGTTAAATTACTGCCTAATACCTCGCTGGAGGAAGAACTTCTTCTATATTTGGAGAGGTTAAATGAAACTCGCGCCCGTTGCTGCTCTAGTCATAGAAGCACAGAAAAATTGAGTCAAAGCTCAATTTGATCTGACAGTTTCCCCTCATACCTTTGTAGAAGGAGACCTAGTCCTCTTGTATGAACAAGCTCATGATAAGCTGGGGGTAGGAAAATTTGAATTCATTTAGAATGGGTGCTACATCGTTAAGCACATTTTACAGAACGGGGCCTATGAGATAATTTATTATGAAGGCTATCCTTTGAATAAGCCCAGAAATGGGCTATACCTCAAAAAATAGTATGCATGAGTCTCTCGTGCATGTACTTTTTTACATAAGTGTGTTTTTCATTTTTGTACATTTTTTGACTTGGTGTGCTTTACGAGCAGTTTTTCCTGCTTATTATGTGTTTTCTTACTATGCAGATGTTTGTCACTCCTTATGTCGGTTTCACAGACGATGCCTCTCACAGCACCCGGAACCTGTCTTCCATAGCCTGGGTGATTTATGATCCTAACGGTGAGTTGGTAAACCTTCAAGGTATTTGTCTAGGATGAAAAGCCAACAATTTCGTTGAATATAGTGCAGTCATTGAACTCTTAATTGAAGCTATTGCTCTGAACATTCATGAATTAATTGTGAACCTAGACTCTAAGCTTGTTGTTCTCCAGCTCAATGGGCATTACTCTATTAGAAACTATTAGATTTTAAGGTTGTATTAGAATTTTGATTATATCACATATCATCATATTCCTATAAGAATGAGTATGTTAACTGATGTAGTAGCCAATATTGTATTAGATAGACATTTGCGGAATTTGTAAAAGAAATCATCATTGCATAATAAGATCTAGATAGGAAAATAAGCACACACACATAGACACACACACACATATATATATATCAATTTTTTTCATCCATGTGCATCATAAGTTCAAAAAATATATGTGTTTTGGTTACATCCCAAGACGTCATGTCTCTAAAAAAACCTAAGCATATAATCAGCATGGTGCTCATGATAACATGTCACTACACACACGACTGCATCAGTAATCGGTGGATGCGGTTAGAAACCCCTGCAGTGTGCCTCTGATATGCACGAGGAACATCCTCGAATCTCGCGTAATCTGGGATCCCACTTGTGAGTCCCTCCAAGTTGCGCCCCACCTCTTCTTCCTTGCTTCCCTCACCTTAAGGGGCCGCCTCGAAATCGTGTGGGACCCTCCGTGCTATGGGGGACATCCCTGTAGGTCTCTCTGGGCCAACATCTGCAGTGCATGGATAAATATCAGAACATATATAAACAAAAAATACTCATAAAATAAAAAAATGAGTTTTTACCCAAAGCCTCATCCCAGTCATCTCCTTTTGGGAGTGGAAGTTCAGGATCACCCATGAAATTGGTATTGGTGTATGACCAGTCCTCTACCACGAAGAGCTTTCGACAGAGCCAATCGAATAATTTTGGCTTCCATGACATATGTTGACCACCTCCTGATCAAGGCATCAACTATGCCCAATGGACCATCTGTGGCTCTCGTGCTGGTGATGTAGGTACCATCACCTCTTGGCGTTGGAATATCAACAACCGTTCTAGGATGATTGGTATCAAGATGGATCCGTATCCGAATTGTTTTAGCTTGCCATTCTTGCACTTCGTTAAATGACGCTTCAAGTTGATTGTTATCATTTCCGCCCAATTGTAGATGGTTGGAGCCATGCAATCCATGACAAGTTGAAGCTGTGTCTTTGTAGCTTCGTGAGGAGTCTGAGATCCAACGGCTCAAGTTATAGTGTGTAACACTACCCGTATTGCCAATTCAGGTATTGTTTCAATATCCACTTTGCCACTTTTTGATCCTTTCTTTACTTCTAGGTAGACTCTATCTATTATCATGCCCATTCTCTCACCAAGGGACCAGGTACCTATCAGGATTGGTTTTTCTCCCCTCCGTGACAATCCAATGATGAAATAAATTTTTAATACTTCTATCGCCAGCTCTTGGTCGTGATTTTGAATATTTCTTGATCAATATCACACACAATAATTAGATATTGTAGTAGTTCCATCTGAGCTCATAGACATAGTTTCAGGAATAATTTCAAGAGTCCACAATTTCTCGGGGCATCCATGCATGCATCATTTCCCATGGCTTGTTCATCTTCCTCCCCGTGCTCTCGTTCTTTCCACTCTATGACCATTTTGGCTACTGATTTCCTTGCAAAACCATAATTGAGGCTCCCATTATCAATAATATCGACATTTCTATCATTTAAATTATGCATTTTAGGAGAAATTTTATGCATTTTTTGGTTACGACGATTGGTGATTCCCCTTTGAAATCTTATGCAGTTTGGAGCGACCCCTTGCCCAGAACCCGCACCGAACTCCATGACCAACCCATGAAAAAATTCCCCCAAAATGCATCAAAAATTAAAATGCAGGAAAAGATGACAGCTCTTACCTGGAAAAAATAGATTTTCAAATTACCTCCTGGATTTCCTACTATAAACTCCACAAGTTCATAGTAAAAAATGGTAAAATGCTCACAAGAAGCTAAAAAGGTGAAAATTAAATTGTTTTTTACTATTTCCATAATTTTATGACCTTTTCGAAAGGTTTTTAAGCTTATTTTTCAATTATTTTATTGTTTTATCTTGAAAAATGGGTTTTACGTTTGTTTCTTATGCAACAATAGGTTCTAAACAATGACGATGATGAAGCAACGAGTTGTATTTTATTACTTTTTCAGACTCGGTAAAAACATGAAAAAGTCACCCCCTAGAGTCATCTTTCAACTCTTTTCTGACTCTCTAAAATTGAAAATATTGTCGAGACCCTTATCGTTTTGAACTCGTTAAAGATTTTGAAACGCCATCTGCCCAGTATACATTTACCCATTTTTCGGGCTGGGATAGATTATTTATGAAAATGGAATACCTTACTCGAACATGGCTAAGAGGTTCTCCTAGATGTTGTTTTCTACCTTTTCAGATCTGTGGGAATATCTATGAAAAGGAACCTACTAGAGCTTTATTTTCCACTTCTTTTCAAACTCTCTAAACATGAAAATATGCCAAGTTCTTCCTTTGTCAGTCTCGTTAAAACCTAATGACATCGGAAATCGTCACCATGACATTATCGAGTTCCTCCATCCTAGGGATCGTAAAATGTACTAGGATGGATTTTTCCAAAGGTAAAAATTATATGGAAATCATATTATATCCCCTTCAAGCTTGTTTCCAAAAATAATTGGGGTACTCTCCAGAAATGGTGGGGGAAAATGGAACCCGTTCTCAATCGTGTCACTCTTGAACATGACACTTTTTTGCAGTTCATTCGTCATTTTTCCTCCATAGATTTGGGTTATCTGTTTTGACCTCTCATATGATATTTTCCACGTCACCATGACCTTAGATCCCTTGATGTCAAATACTACCAAATTCCGGAGTCGTGTCGCCAATATGTTCAAGAGAAGTTTCCTTCTGCAGTTTTCAACCCCTGATCCTCTATATAGTCCTGATTCACTATCATCGTATTCCTTTGTCATGTGTCGATGATGTGGGAAACATTATGGCTCTCCTTCGAATAGTCACTTCCTGTCAAATTCAACTCATTATCCAGGAAGCTGATCTAGAGACTCCCTTCTGGGACCTTAGAGCTTGCATGCCTCAATGGCAAGTTCTTCACATTCGACGATAGGTTCCCATTATTGACCTTTGATCGAGTGATTTCGTGGATGCTCGACTCCAACTCATTGTTCACATTCCGTGGATTATAATAGGTGTACCTTGATAACCATTGTCATCATTGGTGGTCTCTCTCGCACCTGTTAACAACTTTCATCATTGGATGGTAATCAGTTGATATTCTTGCATGTTTGACTTCAGTTCATTCATTCACATGCTTTAATTTGTACTTGTTTGGGTAGAGATTGAGCATAAGACACTGGGTTTTGTCTGGTAAAATATAGGCTGCGTGACTATTTGATTTTTCATTGCTATATGCATGACTCTTTTGATTGGATGGTTGCAACCATACCTGATTCTATTTGATGATCCTTTTCATTGGATGATTGCATCCATACCTTGGATCTTGTTATATGTACTCTATTATGGATGGTTGTGCCCATACCGCTATTCATGTATAATAGATATCAGTTGTACTTGTTCTTGTGGGTCTTCCAATGATGAAGTTTTGTTTTTGGCATGTTCTCATAAAGAATTTCACCCCTCTCTCTCTCTCGGACTTCATGCTTTAAGGGGCATCTATTACATAGTATTTTGTCACCGTCCCTGCAACCCCCATCCTAAATATTTGAGGACTATTTCAGTGACCCCTGTGTACTGTCATACATTTCCATAAATGTCATTGCATCCCTTGGCATGTGAATATCATAATCTCTATTGATCATTCCTCAAGAAGACCTTCAAAAAAATATGATTTTGGGTTGGCGCTGGTAGGCAGTTATGGCCTTACGCCCATGAAGAAATTTATACTGGGCCCCACACCCTTTGGCACTTTGTCTAAGAAGGGCACCCACACCGAGCTGCTTTTGGAATTTTTTTTAAAATAGAAACGAAGCTTCCATGCTCAACAACTTCGTGACCGAAGTCATCATGGTTTGTTCGACTGAATCACGTCAAGTTTCTCCCTTTGGCTTGTTAGTTCCTACAATTGTGCAACTGCCCAAAGGGATAAAGCTCTCCTCCACCTTATGTGTAATCCCAAGCCTCCTCCTCCTCTCCTATAAATTATTCCTCCTCACATTAATTTAGCTAGCTGAACAGTCATTAGTATAGCTGGTGTGTTGAAGAAAGTAGAGAAGAATTTATTGTTGAGAGAGATTTTAAGCCCGTTTCCTCATTGAGTCGAATGTCGAACGAATGCTTGAGACACACCCAACTGAACCTGTCGAAGGAGATCTGCAACGTCAAGGCATAAGGTTGTAAAATTATTTTTCATTTATCAATAATACATGACTGGTTTCTGGTTCCAACTTTGTTTCCATTTATATGCAAAGTTTTTAGCTCTCCTTGACTAGCTGAATAGCTATAGATGAATGTATATGCTTATATGTTGTCATCATTTGTTTGATCTTTGTGTAGAATCATGAACATCATCACCAACACGGAGCACAAGGCATGAGGAAAAAGATCTAAGGATCGATGCTACGTGCCATGATAAAAGCATTAGACCGAGGTAGGATATCTGTTCCAGTTCATATTTCATTTATAAGCTAGGAATTTAGGAGTCCATTGTGTTCCCTTGTTGCTAGACCCACTGTAGGGCTAGAGGGATCGCCTCTGTCCACAGAGGGGATTTTCCTGCTCAACAACCCTTTTATTTCCACACCCCCTCTCCGATGATCTTATCAATTTGGTTTTTTATCATTCTTAGTTTTGCTAAGTTGTGGAAGAAAGTGGTGTTTTTGTCATCCGATTGTATCCACAACTGCCTTGACATTAACCTCCAAACTTCTTCTTCCTTCCTATTATTTCTCTAAATATCCCAGTGCAACTCTTTTTCTCTTTGTTGGTTTTCTTTTAGTTCTTCCATATTCTCTGCCTTCTCTTGAAATTTTTCCATTTATTTTTGTAGTTCCTCCTTTACTCTTTGTGGTTCCTTATAACTAATTTTTTCCCTTTTCTTGAGGTTGATTTTGAAATAATTCAGTTTTTTTTCCCTTATGTAGTTGGGGGAGCCATTTATTTTTTGTTTCCATGCATTTGTGATTATATTTTTTTCCTCTTCATTGTTTTTCCACAATTGATTTTTTCTGAATGGAAGAGGTCCAAAGTTTTCAGATGTACTTAAAATTATTGTGATCAGTTTATGATCTGAAGAAGTTGAGGGAATAACTTTGGATGATACTAAACTAAACTCTGATACTATGTTGTCCTGAATTAAGACTTTGTCCAATCTTTCTTTTATGTTTTCTTTCCCTGTCCTCTTGTTATCCCAGGCGTATTTTCCATTTTTAGGTTGGATATCCATTAAATTACAACGCTCAATAATCTCTTCGAGAGAGTCCTGAGAAAGGTCTAAATGAAAATTTCCTCCTCTTTTTTCTTCGGCATTTAAAACTAGATTTAGATATCCTCCCATGATGATATTTTTCCTCGTTCCAACATCATATTTTATTTTAGAGTTTTCCAACATGTTTCTTTATCTCTATATTGGTTTAGAGTGTAGACATTATAAATTTTGATTTTCTTTTCAACTTGGTATTTATCCAATGTGGCTCTATTCGCAGATTTTGTAGCTCCCACTTATCTTTGTGCCATATCGTTCTTATTACTCTTGATGCCCAAATGGATGGGAGGGTTGTTCCTTCATAATTTTTCATTTTTTGGATCGTATTTTCCATTCCTTTTCGACTGATTCTGGTGTCCTGGAGCAATATAATATTTTTATTTTTTGTTGCTATAAGATCCCTTATTATGCATAACTTTGAGGGATGTCCTAAACCTCTGCAGTTCCAAGAGACCAATTTCATTATTTTATTGTGGTTTGGTGTAGAGGGACCTTTCCCTCAGTGAGAATGTTGGCCTTTCTTCTTGCTTCTTGTGCCATTTTCAAGGTATCTATCCATAGGTTGTTCAGTGCACATTGTAAGTTCCTTTTCTATTGCTTCTGATCTCTTATATATTTGTTTGATCTTATTCTTGTATTTTTGGAGTTGTTAGTAGATAATAGGGATTCTTTTTACTGGTTTCTTGTAAGAATATTTTGATAGGATGGAGGGGGAGGTCTAGGAGGAAAGGACGGGGTAGGAAATATAGGAGTGACAAAGGAAATGAAGCCTGGAGAGGAGGGGGGGAGAAGAGAAGAAGGGAAATCCCCAGGAGGAGCATGATGGGAAAGAGGAGGGGCATGAAGGGAGAGAGGAGGTCCAGAGGGGGTATCAAGGGGTTCAAAAGGGTTAGAGTAGAAGAGGGGATTAGATTTAGAGAGGGGGATGTAGGAGTGAAGGTGGTCCTTCGAGGGAGGGGAACAAGACATGGTTTTTTTTGAAGTGAGAGGAGGTTTATTTCCTATATTTTTTTCTTTAATTGCTCCCATTTTGGTTCTTGTGTTTTTTCATTTTTATTTTCTCGTTCTTCTTTATTATTGCATATATTAGTGAAATGTCCATATTCATGACATACCTTGCACTGGAAGGGTATTTTTTCATAGTCCATATGTTGGGTGTGAGTCCAATTGTCCACATTTATCTTTATCATCTCTGGGATTCCTTCGCCTAAGTCAACTTCAACACTATTCCTCACACATGCCTGCACATTTTATTTTGGTTTTATTTTGTCTATGTATTTTCCTATTACATTTCCAATGGCTTTGACTGACTCGTGTCCCCTACAATGCAAAGGGAGATGGGGGAGGCGCACCCAAACTGGGACTGCATTCGGAACATCTAGCTTGGGATCGAAGACTGGATTCCACCTGTTTAGATAAATCCCTCTTGTGTCCATAAAATATGGATTATTCCTAAAGATAATATCTCTATATTCTTCTGTTTCTAAATGAAATTTAAAAAATCTTGTTCCGCAGAAATGAATGAATATTTTTCCTTCAATGACTTGAGTATAGTTTCTCTCCACCCACTTCTAGATTGGTTTTGGTGATGGCCAGAGCCCTGTGAACTGTCCTACAAGTCCTCTTTCTGAAAGAAAAAGGGTTGCTCTACATGGAAGAGAGGGAGACAGAGAAATTTCTATAATGTCTGCAAGTTTTTCTACAAACTTAGTCACTGTTGGACGAGAACAAGGAGGGCCCATTGATGAAATAAGGTAAGTGAAGGCTAAAAAATATTCATACGGAGGGTGTTGCGATGAATTTGGAGGAGGATAAGAAGATGAAACCCATCCTGGAAGGCAATGACAATGAAGAGAGGCCGAGGCAACAGAGGCAAAGCGTTGTTAGGTCAGGCAGTTGCGCGTGTAGACAACAATTTTGAACTCTTAAAAATTATAATTCTTCATGCAATTATGATGACCTATCGTAGTTGAAATTTATAAAAATCCCTCTTAACTAGGGAGGTATTCATAATGACTCATACTGATATTCTCATCTATAAGAAAGTATCTGGATTTATAGGAATCAATGAGATAGCATCATCATACCCATCATTGTCACACTACCAAGGCCTTGATAGGTACACTCTGTCTCTCCACAAGATCAGAACAAAATTCTAGGAGGCATTCCATGGGACACCACACTGCCTCTCCAAGGTACATACTCCACCTAGGATACCTAGAGTATGTCCTCCACCAGACGATTCTTTATCCAAGTCCATGTACCTTAGGATATAAATCCTAATTTGTCCTAGTCCATGACACAAGGTGAACCATGTGTCCTAAATCCCTCTCAACCTGAGAGGAGAAGTCCATGCTCACTCCCTCTCAAATAGGGAGAGTGCATCAACAAGCCTTAAATTGTGCCATAAGTACTCATACTTCCCTTACATCAATTACCTATTATTATGTGGAGATTTGTTGTAGCTTCCTCAACTAACCCTCTTATCACTAAGTTTTCTCTTCTACAACTTATGAACTAGGGATCCAAATATACCTCTTAACAGGCCATGGTTCCTTCTTTCATGATCACTTGAGGTCTTCAATTAACTGCATCTGAAATTGTGTTCTTTTCTATTTCTTGCACTGATTTGCATCCTCCAAAAATTCCCACTTGTGATTATTTTGGTCATTTCATATTATTTCTCCTTGGGATACAAGAATTGCCCTAACTCTATGACAGATAACGTTTCTTGTCACTCTACGTAGTGTTTTCAGATCTTCCCATCTTTCTAACAATTTCACTACTCCAAAATAATCTTCCTAGGGTACACTAATATTCCATAGTTCTACACTTTTTCTGCTCCAAAAATCAATTCATGAGGTATTGAAGAAATCCCACTTATTTCAGAATTCATTGAATAAGGACATTAAACCAACCCTTACACATTATACAAATTTAGGGCTTAATGACCAACCTACTCAACTTTTATTTGTCATGTCTAGTATTTTTCTTTAGGGCGCACATAAGATAACCCCCACAAAAATATTTTAACACATCAAATCATAGTCCTCAAAGCTTATATAAGCAACCCACTGACTGTCCCTTTGTCACTCCAAATTGACTGTCCTTAGGGCACAATAAATGCAATAATAAAACTTCCAATTTATTCAATGGTTAGGTCTTATATAAGACTAGAAAGTATTTTGAATATGAAACACTATTCCATGTTATCATTTTTCTGCTAAACCCTAAGCATAGCTAGCAATCTTACTTACATGAAAGAGACAAGAGCATATAGACAAGAAACTAACCAAAACCATGAATAAAGGAAGAAATAAACATAACAATTATCTTTGAAACTGATCCTTACTTATTCCATGGACTTCATGCATCCATTTTTTTTAGCTTCATATCTCAATAAAAATAAGCTCCCTCTTAAATTTGAGCTTGCAGGGGTCAATCTCCATACATCCAAATCCCGCCATTCTAAAAAATTGCAAGTTCTACAAAAATGCATATGTTAGTTACAAATTAAATGATTGCTAACTATATGCTTTCCAAGGTTATTCACCAAGGATTTTAACTCATAGGGGAGAATAATATTATCCAGTCAATACATGTTTATAGAACCTCATTCTTCAAAATATCCCTTACAATTTAATCAAAGCTTCTTAAGAGCATACATCTTAGCAGGGAAACCCTAACACATTTTCTTGCCTAGATCTTGAACAAAGAGAAACAGAAAATATGCATACATGGTCAACTTTAGTTTATACTTCCAATCCTTCAATTCAACAGATTTTTGTCATCTCCTACCATCAAAGGAGCCTTCAAAATTTTAGCCAATGAGCCACAAAAATTTCTTCAAGATGGTAGCAACATTCTTCTACCTGGTTCTCCCTCGAATAAATCAACATTCATCCCACTTCTTTTGTATAGGCTATCAAATATTGGAATCATGAGAACATATCAAGAAGTTTGGTTTCTTATACACATATTTTCCTTAGGAAACTGAACTATAAAGCACTTCAGGGGTCATGGTCATATCAGGTCTCGACCTAGTTAACAAAATATGGTTGTAAGGAACTAGGTCTCTTCCTAGTCTATTCTATAATCAACAAGTAAGGTCCTCAACTAGATCTTGACCTATTATACCAGCTTGGACATACAATTACCAAATTTGAAAGCTTTACCTTGCAAATCACAAGGTTCCTTTGCAATTTCATTAATCCGTTCAAAATGACATACCCTTGTTATAAATAATTCAAACATAGATGGAAACTTGAATTGCCTTGCTTATATGTGCAACAAAACTTTCTTTACTTGAACCAATAGTAAATATATCATTGTCCAAGGATTATTTGGATTAATCAAGGTCTAATGTTGTCATGGTAAATTTTGGATGCCACAAATTTTTTTTTGTGATGTCAAATTTGACTATCATAAGAATTTGAATTGTTCCATTCCTTCAGATGTCATACTTCAAATGTAATATCATATCACCAAAAAAATTTAGACAACTTCATATGTAAGTCATAGTCTTATTCGTCTGAGTAAGGAGTCATGTACAAACATAAAGGAATTCAAACTCCTGAGTTAGGATAGAACACACACACCCAAAGATACACACACATACACACACACACACACACACACACACACACACACACACACACACACACACACATATATATATATTTTTTTCGGACCCTTACCATAGAGTGTGATAATATTCATAATTTTCATAGGGTTTCTATTAGAGAGATATACTTCAACAATCATACTTTGAATCTCCTTTCACCATTCGAGCTTAAGTGCGGGACTACAAGATGTCATACAGGGTTGTTATAACGGACCTTGGGAATACATAGAATATTGGTGCTATGATGAATTCTTTGATCTAGGTTTAAGTGACTTGAATCTCATGAGACTTAGAATTTTCAATGATCTCAATACTTCTTCAATCCTTATCATTATGTTAGTGATACTCCCACAATAATCTAGTCCTTACCATTTCTCTGATACCATGTTGGAATTCCAGTGAAAAGTGAATTCCTTAACATGATAATTACTTTTGAGCATTATTATGATTCTTATTCATATATTAATATTCTTCTCCATCAAGAAATTACCATTATAATGCAAGAAAATAAAACAAGAGACAAATGACACCAAGTATTAGGCTCCAATATGGGGCAAAACCCCACCAAAAGGGAAAATCCATCAATCCTTTCTTTATAGAATCAAGAAAAATCCAAGTCATATAACCACTATCCCAAGTTCCAAGTTAACCCTTTCACCAGACAACATCTGCTTTCGTATTGTCCTTCACAGGTTTTTCCATAGGTCCATAGAGTCCTTCACATGTCATCATAGGGATACATCACATAGTTCATAATCCATCATAGACATAGGCTTGCAAGTGCTTATGTGTCATCAAAGGGGTCCACCATAGGAGCTCGCTTTTCATCCTATAGAATCAACATAAAATCTCACACATCAGAAAAATATCATAGAATCTTACATTTCCTTAGAGAGAACCATCATAGAATATGTGTCATATCCAAAGCGTCTAACTATAGATATTTCCTTCTTGTTAACTCGTCCAAATCAGAGAAAAGGTATGAAATCATTTTTCTATAGATATTCGAAAATCACCACAAAAGTTCCATGAAATATTTGCAAAATGGAGCATGGAAGCAAATATATAGTTGATTCCACATACGAAAATGTGCCTCTTTAAACAAAGTTGAATTGTCATCCATAAGAGTCGACTTGGCTACTTGGATAGAGAAATACTAATTTTAAAATTCAAATTCATTTTCCTTTCAAGTTTCCAAATGGACAATATTACAAAATCAATTTCTTTTTTTCAAATAAATGAATTCTTCATGCAATTATGAAGATCAAACCTAGTTACAATTTCTAACAAGTAGAACTACTTTTAGATTCATTTTGTTGATCATAATGCTCCATATGAAGCACATATTAGTGAGGGTAGTCATGAATAGGTTGTGGTTGATAGTTTTCAATTTGAATCCCCTCTAATGGTAGTGTTCCTTCTAGATCCATAACCAACTTTTTGTTACTATGTGTATGATCAATTTTGTTATGGATGGTTTAAGTATCTTGGTGAAGTATTATTTGATCCATATCACTATGGGGAGCATCTTCATTGAAGCAATAAACCATTCACCAATTTCACATGTTATTAGTTGCAAGTTAGTCTAACCACCCATACATCAGACATTGAGCTATCGGTAAGCTTCTTGGCCTATTTCAGTACCAAAACTAAGGGTAGCACCCATTTATGGTACCTTGGTTATGGATTTATCTCATAAGTGTAAGCATTGGGGACTATAAATTACAAAATGGTATCCCCACTAAGGATATAATAAGGGACTAAGGGTCGGTTATAGTTAATGAGAGTAGAGGATTGATTGTCATTTGATGTAATGTGGACTAAGTCCTCTATGTTAGCTTTAACTAAATAGGGTCTACTAGGTAGTTATAAGCACTCAATAATGTAATATCACCTATTCTTTCATGGTTAGAATTAGGGTTTGTTTTGTAACTATAAATAAGGATGGATTCCTCATGATATATTAAAAATATAGTTATTTTCATCTTTCCTTTAGGAGAATATGTGGAGTTTATCCTTCCTTGAGAAATATTTTATGGTGTTGTTTTACCTTCAAGGTTATTTAATTTAATGGAGAAAGGAACATTCATATCAATCCAATAAGTAAAATCCCGTTATAATGTATGTGAGGCATGGATGGACCCACTATAAGGTCCAACCATAGTAAGAGTGGCCATATAATAAAAACCTCAGTGAATGAATGCATTAAAGAATGACGAGTTGTGCGAGCCATACTAGAAACTGTAAGAGAAAAAAAACGAGTCACCATACATAACATAATTGAGTCATACTATTGGAGATAAATGTGATGCCAATGGTGCGATATCACTATTGGAGGGTGAAGCGATGCCACAAGTGCAGTCTCCGTGAAATTTTAAAAACTGAAATCCTATTGGAGCAACTAGAATTTATTTTCCTAATTGTTAATTAATTTAACAATTTATCTGCTACAGAAAATATCAAATAAATTACACTGACACTGGATTAGAAACTATCTCTCTATCCTTCTGGAACTCTTTCCCAGCCTTTGGAATTGAAACTCGACTTAACTCCAAAAAAATTGAACTAGCTCTAAGGGCTTCTGCGCAATGCCTACATTAGCCTCATTGTGGTTCTTATTACTCTTTGCAACCTTCTCTATAGATATAGAAAACATTTCCTTCAGACACACTATCCATACCCATCTTTGTCTATGCTTCCTTCTCTAGCTTTCCGACAACTTTTGTTGCTCTCTATAAATTGAACTACCAAAGAAATTGAAACCCACAAGTGTGTTCTCCATTTACCTATTGAATTATTCTTATAATCCTTTATTGGATCTCCAATGACTAATATCAAATCTTAATTAAGGGCCAATATCATAACAAATTCGATCTATGTGAGTTTCTAAATGATTCTCACCTTATCTCAATTAATTCTTATTAATTAACCCATTTCCCTAAGTTTATACTTGGGAAATAATTAAAAAAATGGGATAATAGTCTAATTAAGACATTTCTAGGTGGAATTTCTAGAAACAAATCCTGGGTTATGAATATCTCATGTGGTTTTACTTCTCCACAAAATTTCGAGACTATAAGACCTCTGCTATAGAAACTAGTAGTCCCTCTTAGCGAGGAAGTTGTTTTCTCTCTAGTGTTGCACATCCTATCACAATAAATTATTTCTGTACCAGCATCTACCACGTTACTGATGTCTAGCAACTACCCACCAACCACTATACAACTTTGATGTTGCATCCATGTTTTTGCTGACACTGCCATACTTTTCCAACTCTACATCTGCACTGCAACTCCCTATCATCTGTTGTTTTGTTGCAACTTCAACTGAGAATCATCCAAAATATTGAATCAAATGTGTTCATTATGATGCATCTATCTATTAATTCTTGAATTCTACTATCTAATTCATTGTCCACTAAATAATCTTCATTGCTACTAACTCTTCACTATGCCACTCCGCACTGCACTCCACAACACCTAAATGCTACTAGTCTGCAAATGTCACTCTGAAATTTGACTGCATCACTGACACTCATCCATCATGCTACTGAATATTGTGGGGCCCTGTAGCCAGGTAATGATCCATGGGGAGGACACCTCAATGGACCCTAACCATGTATGCAATTATCGAGGATTGCAGATACATATCGCCCCACCTCTATCCTAGAGGTATGGTTACAAACATAGAAAACTATGATCCACTCATACTATTGTTGCTACTACTCTATTTATGCTTATACATTGATACTGCAACTACTACAATAATAAGTCTGATCTCCCTAGATCTTGAATTACTAGCTTCCATAAGGATGCTCCCTATGAAACTAGACTCCCTCTAAGTCGTGATCTCCCTATGGGAAATCTCTATTCTTCCTCTTGGAAACTCGCATTGTCCTACTGCACTAGAAAATGGACTACATAGCTCTGCTCTGGGAATCTCTTGGATGAAATTTCACCTACATACTGCAACTGGGAAATTCGTTCTACCAACTAGTTCTGCAACTTTTTCCCAGGTACTGACTACAACTAGCCTTGCAACTGTCTAATGATATATTGTATCTTCTAACACTAAACCTACTACTATGATCTTGTGGTCCCTTGTAGCAAAGGTGATGGTCCCACTGCAACAATATGGAACGTATCTGACTAATCTCCATGTTGCAACTACGATGTTGGACCATGTACATTCTGCATGTTGGAGTTTCATGCTTCTCTTGGATTTGGTGCCCCATTATCTCCTTTCAAACCTAGTCCCTGGCTAGGAACCTTCCTTTATTTGCAAATCACACTAGACAACTCACAATTCCTATGACACTTATTTCTGGAAACTAGAAGTCGAATTTTTTCCCATATCTTCATTTTGGCTAACTTGTACAACCTCCTCCGGAAATCTCATATGATCATCCCTCCAAAGTTGCAAAATTCTGTGAAACTCAAAACTGGAGAAAATAAACCCAAAAATATCCCTCTTTTCTACTGGTTAGCTGCAAGATTTGCTACTCACGCTCCCTTCTGGAGTGAGAATATTTTCTCACAACTACTGCCAATCTACAACTAGAAAAATTAGATATCTAAAAATTAATATTCCCTGAGAGAAAATTTCCCTCTGTGTGTGCACTTTCTCTTCCATCTAGCACTAATTCTGCTACTGCAAAACCCTTGTGTGCCTAACCAAAGAATATTATTAGCAAAATTCTGAGCTATTGATGCTTCCTTTACCTGTTGGAATCACTATTCTGGGAAAATTGAATTTTTTGCAACCATGAAACTAAAAATCGAACCCTTTCCGAACAATTCATATTTCCTAGCAAGGAACTACAAAACACAAGAAAATTTCAGCATGTTGCTCCCTCTGAATAGCGAAATGTTCTGTCTCCACTTTTGAGCTTCCTAACTGATCAATCATGCTATGGTACCATGTGAAATTTTCAAAATTGAAATCCTATTCCAGAAATAAATCACACTGCAACCTTCACAAATCAATTGCGGAAGAAAATAATGATGGAAATTGAGAAGATATAGCACACACACACAAAAATTTAACACAATTTTTTTGGATAAATGTCCCTGGAAAAAAAACCCAACTTGGGAAAAATATTGCAACAATTGATGGTTTTATTATTATGCAACAATGAGAGAAAAATATGAGTAAAATTCAATGTTGCAATATGGCAATCCTACAGAGAAAAATACTGGAAAAAATATAGTGAGGATTTTTCCTCACTCCATAGGAAAATACTGGCTCTGGTTGTAGCTCCAAGCAAACCATCCAAACTAGTCTACACAGGCCCGCATGACCCTTTTGGAGTCTCTCCCCGCACACAACCTGAATCAACTGATCTTGTAGTCCTCTTGTTTACCACTGGCTGAGAAAATTTTTGTGGCCTTCTAGAACTCTTTCTTGGCCTCTGGAACTAAAACTTTCTCCCTAGAAAAATTGAACTGCCTCTTGAGGCTTCTGTGTAGACCGTGTGTTAGCCTCACTGTGGTTCTTCTGCCTCTCTACAATTTTCTCTCTAAATCTAGAAAAAATTTCCTTCAAACTCATTGTCCATAACCCTCTTTGTCTCTAATTTATTCTCTCGCTTTCTAGCAACTGTTACTGCTCTCTGGAAATCGAACTGGCAAAGAAATCGAAGCCCACAAGCATGTTCTCCATCTACCTATCGAATTCTTCTTATAATCCTTTGTTGGACCTCCAATGTCCAAGATTAAATATTAATAAAGGGCCAAGATCATATTGGATTCTATCCATGTGAGTTTATAAATGATGATCATCTGATATCAAATAATTCTTATTAATTAACCCCTTTCCCTAATTTTAGAAGTAGGAAATAATTAAAAAATGGGCTAATAATATTATTAAGGAATTTCTAGTTGGAATTTCCATAAACAGTTTCTCGGTTATGGATATCTCATGTACTTTAGCTTCTCCACAAATTTTTGAGACTATAACAACTTTGATGCTACAGAAACTAACAACCCTTGTCTCATAGTGCAATGCACAAAAAACCAATGATACCAAACTATGTGATACCATTGTTGGCAAGAGAAGTGACTACACAAATGTAGTCCCTATCTCATAATGTGATGCACATAAAACCAATGATGCCAAGCAATGTCCCTATGCATAGAGTGAGCCCTTGGAATGTCACGATGAACAGGGTGAACCACTATGAGATGATATGAGCCACTGTGTAGTGTTACGATCCATAAGCAACCCAAGCCACATAATATAATATATGTGCTACTAAGATAGCCAACAAACCAAATTTAATATGTACGCCACTTAGATAATCAAGGAACGAAATGTAATATGTGTTCCACAGAGATAAAATATATGAATTATAGAAGTATCGTGTGTGAGCCTTAAGATGATGCAAGCCTCCTTTTTATAGATTCTCTCTAGACCGGATGGTTGTGACCTTTATGGGGGTCGACTTAAAATATTTGGAGGGAAACCATGCTTAAAAATGATATTCAAATTTATGTTTTCAACCTACCTTAGTAGTTGATTACTAATGATGATTTTTCACATTTAAATAATGAAATAAATTCCATGCTAAAATTTGCACATACTAGAAATAATATTTCTTTTATCAATTTGAATTTGTATTTGGGGTGAGATAGGATCCTTTAGGGTTCTTAGGCATTTTATGAGGAAATTCATCTCGACGTTGCCCAAATTTCAACACTTTGGAGGGAAAATTTCACTTTGGATCCCTTACACACAACTTTTGAGTGAATTTTACCTTGATGAATATCATGCATGTCACAAGTGTGAAATGTTTCATGCATTTATGGAAGACAACTTGACTTTAGAAAATTTTTACTTCTTTTGAGAAGTGTCGTTGGAGGACCTTGTTGAAAAGTAACTAAGTTAGGTCTTCATAATGACATGTGAAATTATGATTTTATGTAATTGATAAAATAAGAAAAATAAAACTATTATTATGCTTGTCTCATGGGTTTCATGAGAAAGGAATTTTATTTTAGTATGACTCCCATTGTGAGTCCTTAGGATTGGTCATAAAATCAATTTGAGTCTATGTCATGTATGTAGGAACCTTCTTGGGCATAACACACTTATGTATGAGTCAATAGGATTGCCAAGTAGCCCTCCGAGACAAGTGTCAAGTGAAGCCTCTTCATTAAAGTCTTCAAGTCGACCTCAGATGAATTATTATCTAATGAACTTAAGTCGGCCTAAATAGAGACATGTAAGGATAAAATTTCAAGGAAAGCATCAAAGCAAAGATAATATTGAAGTCAAAGGAAGCATAATAACCCTTAGATCAAAGAAGTCTACAAAGAAGTTTTGGGATCATCATCAACACAATAAGGCCAAAACCCTACATCTAGTCAAGTTGAAGAGATCTATGAATCAAGTTAAAAGACTATTCATCCAAAGGAAGCTATATAAAAAATGTGGTGTCATCAAGACTCTCTCTCATTGAGACAAGTTCCTTACCATTAAAGACATCACCAATAAGTCATCATTGATATTCATCAAAAAGACTTCACCATCAAAATGGATCTCCCTCTCTGTGAGATCAAGGATCATTATTGAAGAAAACTATCTTCAACAAAGAGAATTTTTCTATTATCTATATCATCGTCAACATCAAGGAGAAACATGTTGGAAATACTGAGGGGGGGGGGGGGTTAATCTGTATTCCTTTAAATTAGATAATTATTTAATCTTTAATTATTATCAGTGTTTGTACAATGATAGAAGTAAACAAAAGGAACACAAATGCACATAGTTTTTAAGGTGGAAACCCACTCCGAGACAAGAACCACCTAATGCTTTTCTAATAATTCTTTAATATTCAACTCCAATTGAAAATAAAGCTCCAATTTCCTAGAATCTAGAAAAGTATTCTTCTCCATATCCCACTGGATGGACGCTCCAACGTCCGAGATTCTTCAGTAGTCAACTGAACAGATGCCCCAACACTTAATGAGCTACAACTCACCCTAGAACCACCCTACCACCCTATAGAAGAATAAAAGAAGAATGGACTCTCGTACTAGGGAAAATGGTCCACTTTACAATGATATAGAATGATGTAGAAGAAGAAGACACACTAGACCATAACCTTGACTATGACACAACCACCTAATGATGATCCTAGACCTCCTGACACTGCCTCTTCAACTCTTGGCAGATAGACACTAGTACAATTTTTACAATAATGTATTTACAATGACTTAGTACAATGATACCTTTATAGTGACTGTATGCAGTGTTGCCCACTTGAAGACATCATGTGATAAAATTCTTGCTGCTGTTCCACACCTTGGTTTCTACTCTTGTTATGCTACCCTCTGCTGCACCTTTCTTTGCTTTGCAACCCTAGAAAGTCTGGTCCTTTACAACCCTTGACAACACATGATCTAGCTTTTTCTTGCCTTACAAGAGCTTGATATTAAATCTGGTGCATATCTGTTATTTAAAATTCCCAATATGTGATTTTCACTCCTATTGTAGTCCTATGAGTCGTATTTCCAATGCCACAGGTCTGACCCAATTTGGATTCTTCAAGGGAGAGTTATGCCCAATCTCTCACAATGCCCTAATTATGGACTGTTTCAGTAGAGCGAAATTGTATGTCATGCCACGTGTCAATGTTTCTTCATTTAGCTTTGAAATTGATAGAGAGAAAACTATAGTTCATGCACTGTCTGCCACTTTTTATATAATTCCAATCCAATACTCAGAGAGAGTGTTATGAATATTTTCCCAAGGTAACTTATTTGAGATAAATTTCAGGAGCCTACAAAAACACTGACTTCCACAGATCATATCTCTGAAAATATTGTGCATCTTGATTTGAAATTTTTACAAGTTCTTCCTTAGGATTTTGACTTCACCTCATAAAAAATTCAGCTTCTGAACCTTCGTAGAAAAAAAATTATAGCGATAATTCCACGATGACGTGTTTCAGATGGCGAAATCCCTTGCATAAGGAGGATATGAGGATCACAAATTATATAAATTCTTAGGTTGAGAGGGGCTTCAACAAGTGAATGTGGGAGGGATTTTAGGAGCTTAAAAAATATTAATTATGAATTTTCAATGACCCATGCCACAACCCCATGGGGTTTTAGCCCACTAACTAGGGGTACAAACTTCAAACATGAATATCTCTCAAACCGTGAAGAATTACGTGGCGTGCCATATATCAACGGAAACATCTCGACAAGTAGAAACCATCAAAAGCATTCTTGATCCAGAATATATTAAATTGGTAGGTCAAAATTACCATGCAATATTGGGGTAGCCCTTGGTGCTTCTTGGGTTGACATCAATGACAACTGTTGGTCAACAATCTCCCCCTTTGGCATTGATGGTAACACAAGTACTCCCTTTGCGATAATGACACTTATTCCTACAACATCCTCTCCCCCTATGACATCAATGGAAAAGGGTAACTCCCCCTGACAAAAAACCATCCTGTGGACCTGTACACACTTCCACTCCCCCTTTATATTATGAATAAGGAAAATCTAATGAGAACTTGGGAGAATCCCAAGCTTCTGGCGAAGATATTCCAATGATTCACGAGTACTGTCATGATGATCAACGCTTCCCACCCAATCTGAATCTGTAAAGGCATGAATAATGAAATTGTTACCCTTGGGATACCACAAGCCATATTTTGTTGTTCCCTTTAGATATCGAAGAATTATTTTGATGGCAATAATATGTGATTCTTTTGGTGCTGCTTGGAATCTTGCTACTTGTCCAACTGCTTGCATAACATCTATCGGGGAGGTTGTTACATATAGAAGATTACCAATCATAGATCTATATAACCTTTGATCCACATCCTTTTATGAGTCATCTATGCTCAATTTGCAACCTGTTACAATCGGAGTAAGGATGGTTTTGCAATCTTCCATTTTGAATTCCTTGAGAATTTCCTTGATGTACTTAGCTTGACATATAAATATTCCTTTCTCTTGCTGAGATATTTGAAGCCCTAAGAAGTATGTCAGCTCACCAAGTAAAGACATCTCGAAATCATTTTGCATCTTTGTAGCAAAATTCTTACTTAGTCGATCATCATTGCTACCAAATATTATATCATACTATTTAACTATTAGATGTGCTTTAGTTGCTTCATCTAGAAGATATATGTCGTTTGGAGCTCGACTTGCTGTAGCCACAATTTCACCATACCTGCCTTTCCTGATTTCACATTTTGTGGAGTTGAATAGTATTGTGTGTCCTTGATCACACATTTGTACAACATTGAGCAGATTGTGATTCATGTTTTCAACCAATAGAACATTCTTGGCTAGAGAATATTTTCTTCTAAGAGTGATGGTACCTGATCCTATAACATTTGAAGATCCATCATTTCCAGAGGACAGGGTTCCATCCTTCTTCTCTTTCAGCTATACAAATTTATTTCTATCTATAGTCATATGCGTTGAGAAACCACTATCAACATACCACACGTCTTTGTTGTTTTGAGCCTTGAGAGCGAGAGCACAATTATCAGTCTTCTTATTCTTCCATGTTCGTTTGTTCTGTGGCTTTGAAGATTATTCTGGAGGAATTTCAAGTCTGCAGTCTTTGGCTATGTGTCCAAAGTTTTGACATATGTAAAATTAAATATTATTTCTTAAATATTCAAATCTATTGATGTTTCTCTGAGCCCTGGGAGGTTCATATTTGACAGATCTCCTGGAATTGTATTCATTCCTGGATGGAAATCTTCGTCGAGGAATTGTCTTCCAAGGCTGTTCTTGTGAATCTTGTCCAATGAAGTCTACATGCATATCAGATCTCATTGGTTCATTGTATTTTGTTGTAGAAGGTCCTTCTTCTTCTTCTTTGTAACTGATGCCAGTTCTATCACTATAAGATCGTTGATTGTTGATGAGTTCTTCCAATGCCCTTGAGTTGTTGGCATAGTTTTGGATAGTTTTTCCTTTCTTCACTTCCTTACGCAGCGAGACTACTTCGGATTCTAATTCTTCCCTTTCTTGGTTACTTTCTTCCAACTTATTTTGAAGTGACTCTTCAAAGCATTTGTGTTCTTCAACTTCAATTTTGAGACCTTGAACTTGTTCATTAAGAGTATTGGAATGGATCTTCTCTTCCTTGAGCTCTTTTATAAGATTGATTGCTTCCTTAGAAAATTCTTCTATGGTCAATCCTTCTTCCTCGTTGTTTAATACCTCTTGTTTATTGTGCTTGGCCTTAAACAATACTCTCTCATTGGCTTCTTCTTCGCTGTCATTGTCTTCATCGGATGATGAGCTATCTTCCTTAGAGAGAAAGTTCCTTTTGGATCCTTGCTTGTTGAATTTATTAAAGCCTTTCTTTCCTTTTGAGTTGCCATCACTTCTGTTTGGAAATTTTGCTGCGAAATGCCCAACCTCACCACAGCCGAAACATATCAATGGAAGTTTACCTTTGAATTTTCCCTTACCAATTTTTATTTTTCTCGTAAAGTACACATATTCTTCATCTGAAAGACCTTCTCCATCATCTCCCTTTTCTTCACACTTGCAGGTGCATGTCTTTTCAATTGAATTTTGTTTGTCGTTATTGGTTTTCTTAGATGCAACGAACGCAGTTTCTAGATGCGAAGTACCCTCTTCTTCATCAAGTCTCATTTCATATGCTATGAGAACTCCATGTAATTCATCTTTGTTGAGTTTGTCCAGATTTGCACTGTATTCTAAGACCAATACCTTTGGGTTGAATCTCCTTGGTAACGTTCTAAGAATATTCCGTATAATATTATTCTCGTTAACTGGATCTCCCAATCCTTCCAGAGTATTGGTTATTTCATCAATGTATTGGAAGTATGCAACAATGTTGCAATCTTCTTTCATTCCGAGTTTCTCAATTTTTTCTCTATAGATTTGAAGCTTATTTGACATTTGAGTCACCTGCATATATATTATCAAGCTTGTCCCATACATTTTTGGCAGTTTTACAACCCAAAACCTTATGATAAGCATATTCAATAGCTTTTGCATCATTTACCAAATTCTTCTTACCTTGTTCATTCGCGGTTGATGTAAATCCATTTTGAACAGTGTCCCATACTTCGTAACCTTGCACCAAGAGATAGACCTCCATTCTTCCTTTCAAAAGTGCATAATTATTTTCATTGAACAGAGGTACACCATTCTTGGTATCCTCCATGACCTCCTTCCTGCTGTTAAACTACTATTGAAGTAACCAAGCTCTGATTCCAATTGTTGGAAATACTACCGGGGGGGTGAATCAGTATTCCTTTAAATTAGAGCAATAGTTCATCTTCAATTATTATCAGTGTTTGTATAATGATAGCAGTAAAGAAAAGGAACAAAAATGCACATATTTTTTAAGGTGGAAACCCACTCCGGGACAAAAACCACCTAATGCTTTTCGAATAATTCTTTAATATTCAACTCCAATTGAAAATAACACTCCAACTTCCTAGAATCTAGAAAAGCATTCTTCTCTAGCTCCTGCAGGATGAACGCTCCAATGCTTGAGATTCTTCAGTATTCAACTAAACGGATTACCCAACACCCAATGAGCTACAACTCACCCTAGCACCACCCTACCACCCTATAGAAGAATAAAAGAAGAATGGACTCCCATACCAGGGAAAATGGTCCACTTTACAATGATATAGAATTATGTAGAAGAAGAAGACACACTAGACCATAAATCCAACTATGACACAACCACCTAATGATGATCCTAGACCTCCTGACATTGCCTCTTCAACTCTTGGCAGATAGACACTAGTACAATTTTTACAATAATGTATTTACAATGACTTAGTATAATGATACCTTTACAGTGACTGTATGCAGTGCTGCCCACTTGAAGAATTCATGTGATGAAATTCTTGCTGCTGTTTTGCACCTTGGTTGCTGCTCTTGTCATGCTACCCTCTGGTGCACCTTGCTTTGCTTTGCTTCCCTAGAAAGTCTGGTCCTTTGCAGCCCTTGACAACGCATAATCTAGCTTTTTCTTGCCTTCTAGGAGCTCGATATTGAATCTGGTGTATCTCTGTTATTTCAAATATCCAATATGTGATTTTTGGTCCTGTAGTAGTCCTTTGAGTCTTCTTTCTAATGCCACAGGTCTGGCCCAATTTGGACTCTTCTAGAGAGAGTTATGCACAATCTCTCACAATGCCCTAATTATGGACTGTTTCAGTAGAGCGAACTTGTATGGTGTGCTACATGTTAATTTTTCTTTTTTCAGCTTTGAAATTGATAGAGAAAAAACTATAGTTCGTTCACTATTTGCCACTTTTTACAGAATTCCAATCCGATACTCAAAGAGAGCGTTATGATGATTTTACCAAGGTCACTTATTTGAGATGAATTTCAGGAGCCTTCAAAAACACTGACTTCGACAGATCATATCTCCAAAAATATTGTGCACCTTGATCTAAAATTTTTATAGGCACTTCCTCAGAATTTCGACTTCAGCTCATAAAAACTTCAGCTTTTGAACCTTTGTAGAAAAAACGTTATAGCGACAATGCCACGATGACCTGTTTCAGATGGAAAAATCCCTTGCATAAGGAGGATATGAGGATAAAAAATTATATAAATGCTTAGGTTGAGAGGGGCTTCAACAAGTGAATGTGGGAGGGATTTTAGGAGCTTAAAAAATATTATTATGAATTTTCAATGACCCATGCCACAACTCCATGGGGTTTAGCCCACTAACTGGGGGTACAAACTTCAAACATGAATATCTCTCAAACCGTGAAGAATTACGTGGCGTGCCATATATAAATGGAAACATCTCGACAAGTAGAAACCATCAAAAGCATTCTTGATCCAGAATATCTTAAACTGTTAGGTCAAAATTCCCATGAAATATTGGGGTAGCCCTTGGTGCTGCTTGGGTTGACATCAATGACAACTGCTGATCAAGAGAACAAAGGATAAAGCACCATCATATCAAGTAAGTATATGACCTTATATGAATCTTTCAAAATGTCTTTTTTCAAGGAGAGCAACAAATTGGTTGGGGCTTAAAACTATATTGCAAAGTATATGAAATGGGAAGTTAGGTCTCAAAGTATTCTCATAGAATCTATCAAGGATACCCTCATCCCATATGTATCTAAACTCAAAAATTCAAAAGAAATCTATGAAAAAATGGTAGAGTTGTATTCTGTAAGCACTGCTGGAGAAGTCATATCATTAAGACAAGAAATATAAAATTTGAATATGTATAAGGAAGATGTAATAGCCTCATACTTTATGAGGATATACGAGATTTTGGATCAACCACAAGAATTAGGATAATTCATGTCTAATAGTGAAATGACTACAGTGGTATTAAATGCGCTACAGGAGGAGTGGGGTAACTTTACTTCAATTATTTATGGGAAGACAAAAGCTATTCCATTCCAGGATCTATGGTCACTATGAAATATTGAAGAATCTAGACTAAAGGCCAAATATGATGTGTGAACAGGTGAGAAAAATCAAGCTTATGCTACAATGACAAGAAGAAAGTGACAATTTGGAAAGTTTGGTCCTAAAAAAAAGAAAAAGAACATGGCTAAAATCCAATGCTATGGGTTTCAATAATATGGACACTAAAAATGATATTGTCCTAAGATCAATAAGGACAATAACAAAAGAGGAAGAGAATAATCCCATATTTCCATAGAAGTAGAGGAAGCTGAAAAGAATAAGTCCAAGAAAGAGGAAGTAAGAGATCTCTATTACTGAGATAGTCTTCCTCACCTAAGTTCTTTTAAAGTTCCTAAGTCTTATATTGTAATATATGTCTATCATAATTCAGTAAATGGGATGATCAAGGAATCATAGAAGCATTGGAAGCAAGAGCTCGGGGCATCATCATAGAAAATCATGAAATATGATTAGAATCTATGAAGTCTAGGATATAGTTCTTGGGAATATCATTGGGAACATAAGTGGCAAGGTCATCTAGTACAAGGTTCATCATAAATTTTTCAAAAGGAAGCATCTACTGATGGGGATACTTTATATCCTCAAGATTCTTTGATGGAATCTTCATTGAAAGGTTCATTGATCATGAGGGAAAGCAAGTGTTTATTATAGGATAGTGGTGTGATGACATAAAAGTGAATCAGATCATGGGATTGAAGCTCAATCAATTAAGGAAATTTTTTTTGGAAGCCTAGATGACCCAAAGGAAAAATTAGGTATGTATGATGGAATTCATGAAACAATTCTCTATATTAAGAACATGATCAAAATAGGATCTCCTCCCTCGATGGAATATAAGAATGCATGCGTCACACATTCACTAAATGAAATCAACATAATATGTCTTCATATGAAGTATGAGTTGACAATAATTGAGGAAGTCTAGATGGAAGCTCCTATGAATGATATGTGTGACGAAAGGAAGGAAGAGATCATGGAATATGTAACCATGGAAAATGAAATCAACATCCCAAATACCAAGAAATATTTGACTAGATATCTCCATGAAAGATATCAAGACTTTGATGAAGTCTAAGAAATAAAGAGACCCTTGAAAATATGCTTGTATGTTGTCATCATTTGTTTGATCTTTGTTCAGACTCATGAACATCATCACGAACACGTAGCACAAGGCACGAGGAAAAATATCTAAGGATCGTTGCTGCGTACCACGACAAAAGAATTGGACCGAGGTAGGATAGCTGTTCTGGTTCATATTTCATTTATAAGCTAGGAATTTAGGATTCCAACGTGTTCCCTTGTTGCTAGACCCACCGTAGAGCTAGAGGGATCGCCTCTTGCCATAGAGGGGATTTTCTTGCTCAACAACCCTTTGATTTCCATGCCCCCTCTCCAGTGACCTTATCATTTTGGTTTTTTATCATTCTTATTTTTTCTTAGATGTGGAAGAAAGTGGTGTTTTTTTCATCCGATTGAATCCACAACTGCCTTGAGCTTAACCTCCAAACTTCTTCTTCCTTCCCATTATTTCTATAAATATCCCAGTGCAACTCTTTTTCTCTTTGTTGGTTTTCTTTTATGTCTTCCATATTCTTTGCCTTCTCTTGAACTTTTTCCATTTATTTTTGTAGCTCCTACTTTACTCTTTGTGGTTCCTTATAATTGATTTTTTCCCTTTGCTTGAGGTTGATTTTGAAATTATTCAGTTTTTTCCCATATGTAGCTGGGGGAGCCATTTATTTTTTGTTTCCATGCATTTGTGATTATCTTTTTTTCCTCTTCATTGTTGTTCCACAATTGATTTTTTCTGAATGGAAGAGGTCCAAAGTTTTCAGATGTGCCTAAAATTATTGCGATCAGGTTGTGATTTGAAGCAGTTGAGGGAATAACTTTGGATGATACTAAACTGAACTCTGATACTATGTTGTCCTGAATTAAAATTATGTCCAATCTTTCTTTTATGTTTTCTTTCCCTGTCCTCTTGTTATCCCAGGCGTATTTTCCATTTTTAGGTGGGATATGCATTAAATTACAATGCTCAATAATCTATTCGAGAGAGTCTCAAGAAGGGTTTGAATGAAAATATCCTCCTCTTTTTTCTTTGGCATTTAAAATGAGGTTTAGATATCCTCCAATGATGATATTTGTTCCTTGTTCCAACATCATATTTTCTTTTAGAGTTTTCCAACATGTTTATTTATCTCTATAATGGTTTGGGTCATAGACATTATAAACGTTGTTTTTATTTTCAACTTGGTATTTATCTAATGTGGCTCTATTCTCTGATTTTGTAGCTCCCACTTATCTTTGTGCCATATCGTTCTTATTCCTCCTGATGCCCCAATGGATGGGAGGGTTGTTCCTTCATAATTTTTTATTTTTTGGATCATATTTTTGATTTCTTGCCCTCTGATTTTGGTCTCCTGGAGCAATATAATATTAGGCTTTTCTACTGCTATAAGATCCCTTATTATGCTTAACTTTGAGGGATGTCCTAAACCTCTGCAGTTCCAAGAGACCAATTTCATTATTTTATTGTGGTTTGGTGCAGAGGGACCTTTCCCTCAGTGAGAATGTTGGCCTTTCTTCTTGTTTCTTGTGCCATTTTCAAATTATCCATCCATAGGTTGTTGAGTGCACATTGTAAGTTCCTTTGCTACTTCTTTCGATCTCTTAAATATTTGTTTGATCTTCTTGTATTTTTGGAGTTGTCAACAGATAATAGGGATTATTTTGACTGGTTTCTTGTAAGAATATTTTGATAAGAGGGAGGGGGAGGTCTAGGAGGAAGGGATCGGGTAGGCAAGAGAGGAGTGACAAAGGCAACGAAGCCTGGAGTGGAGGGGGGAGAAGGGAAGAAGGGAAATCCCCAGGAGGAGCATGATGGGAAAGAGGAGGGGCATGAAGGGAAAGAGGAGGTTCAGAGGGGGTATCAAGGGGTTCAAAAGGGTTAGAGTAGAAGAGGGGATTAGATTCATAGAGGGGAATGGAGGAGTGAAGGAGGTCCTTCGAGGGAGGGGAACAAGACATGGTTTTTACTGAAGTGGGAGGAGGTTTATTTCTTGTCTTTTTTTTCTTTACTTGATCCCATTTTGGTTCTTCTGTTTCTTCATTTTTATTTTCTCATTCTTCTTTATTATTGCATCTATTAGTGAAATGTCCATATTCATGACATGCCTTGCACTTGAAGGGTATTTGTTCGTAGTCCAGCTGCTGCATGTGACTCCAACTGTCCACATTTATCTTTATCGTCTCTGGGAGTCCTTCGCCTAAGTCTACTTCAACAAAATTCCTCGCACATGCTTGCACATTTTATTTTGGTTTGATTTTGTCTATGTATTTTCCTACTACATTGCCAATGGATTTGACTGACTTGTGTCCCCTGCAGTGCAAAGGGAGGTGGGGGAGGCACACACAAAATGGGACTGCATTCATAACATCTAGCTTGGGATCGAAGACTAGATTCCACCTGTTTAGATAAAGCCCTCTTGTGTCCATAAAATATGGATTGTTCCTGAAGATAATATCTATATATTCTTTTGTTTCTAAATGAAAGGTAAAAAATCCTCTTCCATAGAAATGAATGGATATTTTTCCTTGAATGACTTGAGTGCAGTTTCTCTCCACCCATTTATGGATTCTTTTTAGTGATGGCCGGAGCCTTGTGAACTGTCCTACAAATCCTTCTTCTAATAGAAAAGGGGCTACTCTACGTGGAAGAGAGGGAGATAGAGAAATTTCTAGAATGTCTGCAATATTTTCTACAAAATTAGTCACCGTTGGACGAGAAAAAGGAGGGCCCATTGATGAAATAAGGCAAGTGAAGGCTAAAACATATTCATCTGGAGGGTGTTGTGATAAATTTGGATGAGGATAAGGAGATGAAACCCATCCCAGATCAGACTCCGAAAAGGCGATGACAATGAAGAGAGGCCGAGGAAACAGAGGCAAAGCGTTGTTAGGTCAGGCAGTTGTGCATGTAGACAACAATTTTGAACTCTTAAAAATTATAATTCTTCATGAAATTATGAAGACCTAATGTAGTTCCAATTTCTAACACTCCCTCTTAACTAGGTAGGTATTCATAATGACTCATACTGATATTCTCATCTATACGAAATTATCTGGATTTATAGGAATCAATGATGATAGCATCATTATACCCATCATTTTCACACTACCAAGGCCTTGATAGGTACACTCTATCTCTCCACGAGATCAGAACAAAATGCTAGGAGGCATTCCATGGGACACCGCACTGCCTCTCTAAGGTACATACTCCACCTAGGATACCTAGAGTATGTCCTCCACCAAACGATTCTTTATCCAAGTCCATGTACTTGACTTAGATATCCACCCTAATCCATCACATTACATGACTCAAAAATGTATGTCCAAGATGATTTTCCAATCCACCATTCTCCTTAACCATGTCCATGTTTTCCTTAGGATATAAATCCTAATTTGTCACAGTACATGACACAAGGTGAACCCTGTGTCCTAAATCCCTCTCAACCCGAGAGGAGAAGTCCATGATCACTCCCTCTCAAATAGGGAGAGTGCATCAACAAGCCTTAACTTGTGCCACAAGTACTCATACTTCCCTTACATCAACTACCTATTATTATGTGGATATTTTTTGTAGCTTCCTCAACTAACCCTCTTATCACTAATTTTTCTCTTCTGCAAATTTTGAACTAGGGATCCAAATATACCTCTTAACCGACCATGGTTCCTTGTTTCATGATCACTTGAGGTCTTCAATTTACTGCATTTGACATTGTTTTCTTCTCTATTTCTCGCACTGTTTTGCATCCTCCAAAAATTCCCACTTGTCATTATTTTGGTCATTTCATAATATTTCTCCTTGGGATATGAGAACTTCCCTAACTCTATGAAAAATCAACTTTTCTTATCACTCTCCTTAGTGCTTTCATATATGCCCATCTTGCTAAAAATTTCACTACTCCATAACACTCTTCCTAGGGTAGATTAATAGTCCACATTTCTACACTTTTTCTACTCCAAAAATCAATTCATGAGGTATTGAAGAAATCCCACTTATTTCAGAATTCATTGAATAAGGACATTAAACCACCCCTTACACATTCTACAAATTTAGGGCTTAATGACCAACCTACTCAACTTTTATTTATTATGTCTAGTATTGTTCTTTAGGGCGCACATAATATAACCCCCACAAAAATATTTTAACACATCAAATCATAGTCCTTAAAGATTATATAAGCAACCCACTGATTGTCCCTTTGTCACTCCAAATTGACTGTCCTTAGGGCACAATAAATGCAATAATAAAACTTCAAATTCATTCAATGGTTAGGTATTATATAAGACTAGAAATTCTCCTGAATATGAAACACTATTCCATGTTATTCTTTTTCTGCTAAACCCTAGGCAAACCTATAAATCTTACTTACATGAAAGAGACAAGAACATATATACAAGAAACTAACCAGAACCATGAATAAAGGAGGAAATACACATAATAATTATGTTTGAAACTGGTCCTTACTTAATCCATGGACTTCATGCATCCATTTTTTTAGCTTCATATCTCAATAAAAATAAGCTCCCTCTTAAATTTGAGCTTGCAGGGGTCAATCTCCATACCCCCAAATTCCACCATTCTAAAAAATTGCAAGTTCTTCAAAAATGCACATGTTAGTTATAAATTAAATGATTGATAACTATATGCTTTCCAAGGATATTCACCAAAGATTTTAACTCGCAGGGGAGAATACTCTTATCCAGTCAATACATGTTTATATACCCTCATCCTTCAAAAAATCCCTTACAATTTAATCAAAGATTCTTAAGAGCATACATCTTAGCAAGGAAACCCTAACACATTTTCTTGCCTAGATCTTGAAAAAAGAGAAACAAAAATATGCATACCTGATCAACTTTAGTTTATACTTCCAATCCTTCAATTCAACAGATTTATGTCATCTCCACCATCAAATAAACCTTCAAACTTTTAGCCAACAAGCCACAAAAATTTCTTAAAGATGGTAGAAATAGTCTTCTACATGGTTCTCCCTCGAATAAATAAACATTCATCCCAATTATTTTGTATAGGCTATCACATATTGGAATCATGAGAACATATCACGAAGTTTGATTTCTTATACACATATTTTCCTTAGGAAACTGAACTATAAAGCATTTCAGGGGTCACGGTCCTATCAGGTCTCGACCTAGTTAACAAAATATGGTTGTAAGGAACTAGGTCTCGCCCTAGTCTCTTCCATAATCAACGAGTAAGGTCCTAAACTAGATCTCAGGCTATTTTACCAGCTTGGACATACAATTAGCAATTTTGAAAGCTTCACCTTGCAAATCACAAGGGTCCTTTGGAATTTCCTTAATCCATTCAAAATGACAAACCCTTGTTATAAAGAATTCAAACATAGATGGAAACTTGAATTGCCTTGCTTATATGTGAAACAAAAATTTCTTTACTTGAACCAATATTAAAGATATCATTGTCCAAGGATTATTTGGATTAATCAAGGTCTAATGTTGTCATGGTAAATTTTGGATGCCACAAAAAGCTTGTTGTCATCTCAAATTTGACTATCATGAGAATTTGAATTGTTCCATTCCTTAAAATGTCATACTTCAAATGTAATATCATATCCATGGAAAATTTTAGGGGCTAATATTCGCAGGTGGGCTAATTTTCCATGGTTTTTCCAAAAAAAAGATTCGCCAATTTCCATTTTTTCTATAAAAGTGATTCCCCAAAATTTTACAATATAGAATTATTTTACCTTAAAACTCGCCAACGTTATATAGACACTATATATAATATCATTATAAATTTGAAGAATTTTACAAATACATCAATAAACATTTTATATTTTTCATATTATGGACTAGTAAGATTCGCCAATTTTTTAAACTTCAAAATAATTTTCCATCCTTAAAACTCTCCTTGATCATATCACCAAAAAAATTTAGAGAACTTCATATGTATGTCATAGTCTTATTCATATGAGTAAGGAGTCATGTACAAACATAAAGGAATTCAAACTTCTAAGTTAGGATAGAACACACACACACACACACAGATATATATATACATATATATATATATATATATATATATATATATATATATATATATATATATATATATATATTTATTTATTTATTTTTTCGTACCCTTACCATAGAGTGCCATAATATTCATAATTTTCATAGGGTTTAGATTAGAGAGACATACTTCAACAATCATACTTTGAATCTCCCTTCATCATTCGAGCTTGAGTGCAGGACAACATACCATGCAGGGATGTTATAACGGATCTTGGGAATACATAGTATATTGGTGCTATGATGAATGCTTTGATCTAGGTTTAAGTGACTTGAATCTCATGAGACTTATAATTTTCAATGATCTCAATACTTCTTCAATCCTTATCATTATGTTAGTGCTACTCCCACAATACTCTAGTCCTTACCATTGCTTTGATACCATGTCGGAATTCCAGTGAAAAGTGAATTCCTTAACATGATAATTACTTTTGAGAATTATTATGATTCTTATTCATTTATTAATATTCTTCTCCATCAATAAATTACCATTATAATGCAATAAAATAAAATAAGAGACAAATGACACCAAATAATAGGCTCCAATATGGGGCAAAACCCCACCAAAAGGGAAAATGCATCAATCCTTTCTTTATAGAGTCAAGAAAAATCCAAGTCATATAACCACTGTCCCAAGTTCCAAGTTAACCTTTCCACCAGACAACAGTTTCTTTCACATTGTCCTTCACAAGTTTGTCCATAGGTTGATATAGTCCTTCACATGTCATCATAGGGATACATCACATAATTTGTAATCCATCATAGATATAGACTTGCAAGAGCTTATGTTTCAACAAAGGGGTCCACCACAAGAGCTCGCTTTTCATCCTATAAAATCAACATAAAATCTCACACATCAGAAAAATATCATAGAATCTCACATTTCCTCATAGAGAACCATCATAGAATATCACATTCATAGAATATGTGTCATATCCATAGCATCTAACTATAGATAGTTTCTTCTTGTTAACTCGTCCAAATCAGAGAAAAGGTATGAAATCATTTTTCTTAGATATTCGAAAATCACCACAAAAGTTCCACGAAATATTTTCAAAATGGAGGAGCATGGACGCCAATATATAGTTGATTCCACATACGAAAATGTGCCTCTTCAAACAAATTTGAACTATCATCCATAAGGGTCGTCTTAGAGAAATAATAATTTTAAAATTCAAATTTATTTTCCTTTCAAGTTTCCAAATGGGACATATTACAAAATCAATTTCTTTCTGTCAAATAAATGAATTCTTTATGCAATTATGAAGATCAAACCTAGTTACAGTTTCTAACAAGGACAACTACTTTTAGATTCCTTTTGTTGATCATAATGTTCCATATGAAGCACATATTAGTGGGGGTAGTCATGAATAGGTTGTGGTTGATAGTTTTCAATTTGAATCCCCTCTAATTGTAGTGTTCCTTCTAGATCCATAACCAACTTTTTGTTACTATGTGTATGATCAATTTTGTTATGGATGGTTTAAGTATCTTGGTGAAGTATTATTTTGATCCATATCACTATGGGGAGCATATTCATTGAAGCAATCAACCATTCACCAGTTTCACATGTTAGTAGTTGCAAGTTAGTCTAACCACCCATACATCAGACATTGAGCTATCGATAAGCTTCTTGGCCTATTTCAGTACCAACACTAAGGGTAGCACCCATTTATGGTACTTTGGTTATGGATTTATCTCATAAGTGTAAGCATTGGGGACTATAAATTACAAAATGGTATCCCCACTAAGGATATAATAAGGGACTAAGGGTCGGTTAGAGTTAATGAGAGTAGAGGATTGATTGTCATTTGATGTAATGTGGACTAAGTCCTCTATGTTAGCTTTAACTAAATAGGGTCTACTAGGTAGTTATAAGCACTCAATAATGTAATATCACTTAGTCCTTCATGGTTATAATTAGGGTTTGTTCTGTAACTACAAATAAGGATGGATTCCTCATGAGATATTAAAAATATAGTTATTTTCATGTTTCCTTTAGGAGAATATGTGGAGTTTATCCTTCCTTGGGAAATATTTTATGGTGTTGTTTTACCTTCAAGGTTATTTAATTTAATGGAGAAAGGAACATTCATATCAATCTATGGATGTATGCTTTTTGAATCACTTTTTTAGAGGATTTTGAGGTAAAATATAGGCCTCAAAACAACAAATGTATTAAAAAATCAACTTTAAAGGAATCAATAAGATTCAAAATGATGATTTCATCCCTAAGGGTAAATATTTTTTGAGGGAAGAGAAGAAAACTAATTTTTAAATGTATATTCTACTTATCTCATTATAGGCTTACTCAAATGTCAAATTTAGGCATCTATTGGATGTATAATTAAATTTCACATCTAAAGAGTACCCACTCTACATGGTTTTTGAATAAAAACACATTGAAAATGTAGACATAGTAATACTACCAATGACCAAAACTAGACTATACCATGAATTTGGAAAATAACCTACTAAGTATCACATTTTTTTTCTTAAGATATTTTAATATCAATATAAGCTAATTGAATTACCACAATGTTAAAGGCATTAAGATTATTTTTCATGAATTCATCCTCATTGATCCAAATAAGGCATAACTTCTTTCGAAGGAATAATTTTTTTGGTAGGGACCTTCACTGGGGCAAGATATTTAGCTTATCGCATAGTTCCTTAGTGTTCAATTATCCCAAGACACTCAACAAAACTAAATTTGAAAGAAAGAGTCGAATTTAACACCTTATATTCTTATTGATCTTCTCATAATCTTCTTCGTTCACACCTGTTGAATGTTTTCCTAACACCAACTCACTGATTCGTGTTCACAAGAGATTTCATCTTCAAATTCCATAACTCAATTTTCTGGCCATGAATTTTTTCTCTATAATTAAAGCGGCCTTCATTTTTAGCACATACAAGAATCACCAATGCAAATTTCCCACTCAAGATAGGGTTTATAAGTGAAACAAGATAATTTTTATCTTCACAAATCAATCTAAACACAAAGAGAATCTCTTGAAGATAATAATCTCACTTTGTTAATATTATTCCCTCGCATTTAGGGGTAACTAGAGGAGATTTTTTTCTCCTATGATCTTTAACCTAGACAATAATTTCATAGATGAGAACCATGGTTCTCCATAGATAGTTGTTGATGCTTCCCCCATTGTTACTTATCTCACTCATGCTTTATGGTCATGGTGACATACATACATGAGGTACATATTTTCATTGCTTCATGTGAAGTGTTAATGACATGTATTTGACATTAAATTAGTGACCATTGGTTGAGTCATATAATGGACCATGATGCTCTAAATTTGTAGTTTTTCCTTGTTTTACCTTAGTGGTCATCACCATATTCTAGATAAATGTTTTCATTCTTGGATTGATTTATACTATTCAGGGGGATTTAAATGATATAGAATATACACATCCCAATTCATACTTAACAATTTCCATTTATCTTAATTTCCACGGTCCTGCTTATGATTGGTTGTCATATGTCATAGAAATATTCATGCTTCACACTCTAAGCTCAAGGTTGATGCAACTAAAAATAAAAAATAAATAAAGAGAAATATTTAAAGTTCATAATGCAAAACAAAAGTGAAGCGATGTTAATGATAAGTCAAAATACAAGGAAATGTTTGAGATATGCCCCCTCACTATGAGGCCATTACCCCAAGTCATAAGAAATGAAACACATACCTAAAAGGGGCACTCAATGAAATGAAGTGGAAGAGGGAATAAAGAGAAAATAAGAAAATTGCAAGTGAAGGGGTAGTAAAACACAATGTCAAGGAAAGGATAATTCAATGTGTAAGCTCTCCCTGAATAAAGATGCTAATGTGGATGAATATCTCGACTAACCTCACATGACTATGTGATACAATCCATAAGGTTGCATCCTCAAAACCATAAGATTTATTACTACACCTTCTCCTTGATAGGCATTCTCAATAAATACTTCTCTTCTTGGGTATTGACACGCGTAATAGGGGCTAATGATGACCCTCCCATGCATAAACTTAGAAAAATATATGAACTCTATGAGTTATTGTGAAGTTTGAATATGATACTTAGTGTGATATACCTAGTGCAGTTTACATTTCATGAGGACTCACCTTTTACGTTACATCAGAATTTTGTACATATCTTTGGAATGATGATTACACCCTCTTATCAGAAAACGTATTTTTCATTGCCTTGATTGGGAATTTTGGGGGATGTTGAGGGGTTCCTTGCACAATTAGAGGGGGATATCCAACCCTTTTTGAGATGTCATTCCACATATTAGAGAAGAAGTAGTCCCTCTTGATGATATGTCACCCTTGTAGAGGAGATATGGCACCTTATGAATGGTACATTGCGCTTTTTGGATAAGATATGTCAGTTGGAGGATGAAGCATTACACTCTTTGTGTTAATGTTTAGGGATTGATTGTTATTTGTTGTTGATAGTTTCAATTCAAAACTTTTTTAACATGTTCATATAACATACACTGCATACCATCATTTCATATTTAGAAATTTTGTCAGTAGAACAATAGCATCAACAATGCTTCGGAATAATAAAGAATGACATAAGAAAAGGATGCAAAATAGAGACACTGATATTTTGGTCATAGACCAAGGAAAAAACCCATAAGGGGGAAACCCCAACCAAATTCTTCTTATATTAGATATTCATCAAATTTTTAGCTAAGATACAAAGTATAATGAGAATGATATATCATCATCAATCACATCAGGCCTCCTAGGGCCAATCGAAGTTAGTTCACAACTACGTTTGTGAACTGAAAAATAATCAAACATATCCAAGAGAGATGATAATATATCATTGTCTCAAACTGCTTCATCCATGACACTATAGTATATCATTAATGTCAGGAGTCTTCTATGTCAAGGAACATCATCACTTCCATATAAGAAATGGCAACCATACTATCAGGTCATGAATATTTTCATATAAAAAAGGCCATTGTCGTTGTCAACCATGTTGTGTAAAAAATTCATTGTCACTCAACCAAAGTCATTGTCATTAGAATCATTGTTGTACAACAAGATCATGGTCCTTTACCAAATATATTATCATAAGTTTATTGAAATATCTAAGGGTATGTCATTACTATCACCGAGGGAGTGATCTCTTCATAGGCATTGTCATATAGTAAGGTCATACATGTACTATCAACCTGGTTGTCATATATTGCCATATCATTTATCATATAAATATATTTTCAAACCAAAGATGATTTTCATATATCATTGTATCACAATCATGTATACCATTTTCTTACACTGATCAATGTAATAAGTATAAATATTTGGTAACAAAACACTCTTTATGAAAGTCACTTTCCATACATCGAAAGATATAGAATGTGAGCTACACAAAGACAAAGAATGCAAGCCCAATGATAATCTCGGATATAAATATGTGAGATATATAAGTATTAGAGTGATAAAATGTAAAATATGTGTATTGTATGTGAGCCACAATAAGAAAAATCCCATTATAATTTATGTGAGGCATAGATGGACCCACTATAAGATCCAACCATAGTAAGAGTGACCACGTAATAAAAACCTCAGTGAATGAATGCATTAAAGAATGGCGAGTTGTGCGAGCCATACTGGAAACTGTAAGAGAACAAAAACGAGTCACCATACGCAACATAATTGAGTCATAATATTAGAGAGAAATGTGATGCCAATGATGCGATATCACTGTTGGAGGGTGAAGCGATGCCACAAGTACAGTCTCCGTGAAATTTTCAAATCTGAAATCCTATTGGAGCAGCTAGAATTTATTTTCCTAATTGTTTATTAATTTAACAATTTATCTGCTACAGAAAATATCAAATAAATTACACTACAACCTTCACAAATAAACTGCGACATAAAATAATGTTGGAAACTGAGAAGATATAGCACACACACATAAAAATTTAACACATTCGTTTTTGATAAATGTTGCCAGAAAAACCAAACTTGGGAAAACTGGTGCAACAGTTAAGGGTTTTATTATTATGCATGAGTGAGAGAAAAATATGAGTATAATTGGATGCCGAAATTTAGAAATCCTATAGAGAAAAATATTGGCTAAAATCTAGTGAGGAATTTTCCTCACCCTACAAGCAAATCTGGGATTTGATTGCAGCTGTAAGTGATCCATCCAAACAGGTTTGCATAGTCTTGCATCACCCTTGCACAATATCTTTCCACACACATCCTAATTCAATTGATCATGTATTCATATTTTCTGACACTGGATTAGAAACTATCTCTCCATCCTTTTGGAACTCTTTCCTAGCCTTTGGAATTGAAACTCGGCTTATCTCCAAAAAATTGAACTACCTTTAGGGGCTTCTGTGCAGCACCTACATTAGCCTCATTGTGGTTCTTATTTCTCTTTTCAACGTGCTCTCTAGATATAGAAAAAATTTCCTTCAGACACACTATCCATACCCATCTTTGTCTCCGCTTCCTTCTCTAGCTTTCCGACAACTTTTGTTGCTCTCTGGAAATTGAACTACCAAAGAATCGAAACCCACAAGTGTGTTCTCCATCTACCTATTGTATTATTCTTATAATCCTTTATTGGACCTCCAATGACTAAGATTAAATCTTAATTAAGGTCCAATATCATATCAAAGTCGATCTATGTGAGTTTCTAAATGATTCTCACCTTATCTCAATTAATTCTTATTAATTAACACATTTCCCTAAGTTTATACCTGGGAAATAATTAAAAAATGGGATAATAGTCTAATTAAGACATTTATAGGTGGAATTTATAGAAACAAATTCTGGGTTATAAATATCTCATGTGGTTTTGCTTCTCCACAAAATTTCGAGACTATAAGACCTCTGATGCTATAGAAACTAATAGTCCCTCTTAGTGAGGAAGGTGTTTTCTCTCTAGTGTTTCACATCCTGTCACAATAAACTATTTATGTACCACCATCTACCACGTTGCTGATGTCTAGCCACTACCCACCAACCACTATACAAATCTGATGTTGCATCCATGTTTTTGTTGACACTGCCATACTTTTCCAACTCTAATCTGCACTGCAACTCCCTATCATCTGTTGTTGTTGCAACTTCAACTGAGAATCATCCAAAATATTGAATCAAATGTGTTCAGTATGATGCATCTATATCTTGATTCTTGAATGCTACTATCTACTTCATTGTCCACTAAATAATTTTCATTACTGCTAACTCTGCACTATGCCACTCTGCACTGCACTCCACAACACCTGACTACTACTAGTCTGCAACTGTCACTCTGAAATTTGACTGCATCACTGACACTCATCCATCCTGCTACTGAATATTGTGGGGCCTCGTAGCCAGGTAATGATCCATGGGGAGGATACCACAATGGACCCTACCCATGTATGCAATTATCGTAGATTGAAGATCCATATTGCCCCGCCTCTCTCCTAGAGCTATGGTTACAAACATAGAAAACTATGATATACTCATACTATTGTTGCTACTACTCTATTGATGCTTATACATTGCAACTACAACTACTACAATAATAAGTCTGATCTCCCCAGATCCTGAAGTACTAGCTTCCATAGGGATGCTCCCTATGAAACTAAACTCCCTCTGAGTCTTGATCTCCCTATGGGAAATCTCTATGTTCCCTCTTGGAAACTCGCATTGTCCTACTGCACTGGAAAATGGACTACATAGCTCTGCTATGGGAATCTCTTGGATGAAATTTCACCTACATGCTGCAACTGGGAAATTCGCACTACCAACTAGTTCTGTAAGTTCTTTCCAGGTACTGACTGCAACTAGCCTTGAAACTGTCTAAGGATATATTGTATCTTCTGACACTAAGCCTGCTATTATGATCTTGTGGGCCTTTGTAGCAAAGGTGATGGTCCCACTGCAACAATATGTAACTTATCTGACTAATCTCCATGTTGCAACTATGATGTTGGACCATGTACATTGGAGTTTCATGCTCCTTTTGGATTTGGTGGCCCTTTATCTCCTTTCAAACCTAGTCCCTGGCTAGGAACCTTCCTTTATTTGCAAATCACACTAGACAACTCACAATTCCTATGACACTTATTTCTGGAAAATAGAAGTCGATTTTTTTCCCATATCTGCATTTTGGCTAACTTGTATAACCTCCTCCGGAAATCTCATATGATCATCCCTCCAAAGTTGCAAAAAATTGTGAAACTCAAAACTGGAGAAAATAAACCCAAAAATATCCCTCTTTTCTACTGGTCGGCTGCAAGATCTACTACTCACACTTCCTTCTAGAGTGAGAATATTTTCTCACAACTACTGCCAATCTACAACTGGAAAAATTGGATATCTAAAAATTTATATCCCCTAAGAGAAAATTTCCCTCTGTGTGTGCACTTTCTCTTCCATCTAGCACTAATTCTGCTACTGCAAAACCCTTGTGTGCCCAACCAAAGAATATTATTAGCAAAATTCTGAGCTATTGATGCTCCCTTTACCTGTTGGAATCATTATTCTGGGAAAATTGAATTTTCTGCAACCATGAAACTGAAAATTGAACCCTTTCCAAACTATTCATACTACCTAGCAAGGCACTACACAACACAAGAAAATTTCAGCATGTTTCTCCCTCTGAACAGCGAAATGTTCTGTCTCCACTTTTGAGCTTCCTAACTAATCAATCACACTATGGTACCATGTGAAATTTTCAAAATTGAAGTCCTATTCCAGAAATAAATCACACTGCAATCTTCACAAATACATTGCGGAAGAAAATAATGATGGAAATTGAGAAGATATAGCACACACACACATAAAAATTTAACACAATTTTTTTTGGATAAATGTCCCTGGAAAAAAAACCCAACTTGGGAAAAACATTGCAACAACTGATGGTTTTATTATTATGCAAAAATGAGAGAAAAATATGAGTACAATTCGATGTTGAAATATGGCAATCCTACAGAGAAAAATACTAGAAAAAATATAGTGAGGAGTTTTCCTCACTCCACAGGAAAATACAGGCTCTAGCTGTAGCTCCAAGCGAACTGTCCAAACTGGTCTACATAGGCCCGTGTGACCCTTTTGGAGTCTCTTCCCACACACAACCTAAATCAACTGATCTTGTAGTCATCTTGTCTACCACTGGCTGAGAAAATGTCTATCTGGCCTTCTACAACTCTTTCTCGGCCTATGGAACTAAAACTTGGATTCTCTCTAGAAAAATTGAACTGCCTCTAGAGGCTTCTGCGTATACCGTGTGTTAGCCTCACTGTGGTTCCTCTGCCTCTCTACAATGTTCTCTCTGAATCTAGAAAAAAATTCCTCCAAACTCATTGTCCATAACCCTCTTTGTCTCTAATTTCTTCTCTCGCTTTCTGGCAACTATTACTTCTCTCTGGAAATCGAACTAGCAAAGAAATCGAAGCCCACAAGCATGTTCTCCATCTACCCATCGAATTATTCTTATAATCCTTTGTTGACCTCCAATGTCCAAGATTAAATATTAATAAAGGGCCAAGATCATATTGGATTCTATCCATGTGGGTTTATAGATGATTATCACCTGATCTAAATTAATTCTTATTAATTAACCCCTTTCCCTAATTTTAGAATTAGGAAATAATTAAAAAATGGGCTCATAATATTATTAAGGAATTTCTAGTTGGAATTTCCATAAATGGTTTCTCAGTTATGGAGATCTCATGTACTTTAGCTTCTCCACAAAGTTTTGAGACTAGAACAACTTTGATACTACAAAAAATAAAAACCCTTGTCTCATAGTGCGATGGCCAAAAAACCAATGATACCAAACTATGTGATACCATTGTTGGCGAGAGAAGTGACTACACAAATGTAGTCCCTATCTCATAGAGTGATGCACATAAAACCAATGATGCCAAGTGATGTCCCTATGCATAGAGTGAGCCATTGGAATGTCACGATGAACAGGGTGAACCACTGTGAGATGATATGAGCCACTATGTAGTGTTACGATCCATAAGCAACCCAAGCCACATAATATAATATATGTGCTACTGAGATAGCCAACGAACCAAATTTAATATGTATGCCACTTAGATAATCAATGAACCAAATGTAATATGTGTGCCACAGAGATAAAATATATGAATTATAGAAGTATCATGTGTGAGTCTTGAGATGATGCAAACCTCCTTTATATAGATTCTCTCTAGACCGGATGGTTGTGACCTTTATGGGGGTCGACTTATAATATTTGGAGGGAAACCATGCTTAAAAATGATATTCAAATATATATTTTCAACCTACCTTAGTAGTTGATTACTAATGATGATTTTTCACATTTAAATAATGAAAGAAATGCCATGCAAAATTTGCACACACTAGAAATAACATTTCTTTTATCAATTTGAATTTGTATTTGGGGTGAGATAGGATCCTTTAGGGGTCTTAGGAATTTTATGGGGAAATTCATCCCGACGTTGCCCAAATTTCAACACTTTGGAGGGAACATTTCACTTTGGATCCCTTACACACAACTTTTGAGTGAATTTTACCTTGATGAATATCATGCATGTCACAAGTGTGAAATTTTTCATGCATTTATGGAAGACAACTTGACATTAGAGAATTTTTACTTCTTTTGAGAAGTGTCGTTGGAGGACCTTGTTGAAAAGTAACTAAGTTAGGTCTTCATAATGACATGTGAAATTGTGATTTCATGTAATTGATAAAATAAGAAAAATAAAACTATTATTATGCTTGTCTCATGGGTTTCATGAGAAAGGAATTTTATTTTAGTATGACTCCCATTGTAAGTCCTTAGGATTGGTCATAAAATCAATTTGTGTCTATGTCATGTATGTAGGAACCTTCTTGGGAATAACACACTTATGTATGAGTCAATAGGATTGTCAAGTAGCCCTCTAAAACAAGTATAAAGTCAATCCTCTTCATTAAAGTTTTCAAGTCGACATCAGATGAATTATTATCTAATGAACTCAAGTCGGCCTGAATAGAGACATGTAAGGATAAAATTTCAAGGAAAGCATCAAAGAAAAGATCATATTGAAGTCAAAGGAAGCATAATAACCCTTAGATCAAAGAAGTCTACAAAGAAGTTTTGGGATCATCATCAACACAATAATACCAAAACCCTACATCTAGTCAAGTTGAAGAGATCTATGAATCAAGTTAAAAGACTATTCATCCAAAGGAAGCTATATAAAAAATGCGGTGTCATCAAGACTCTCTCTCATTGATAAAAGTTCCTTACCATTAAAGACATCACCAATAAGTCATCATTGATATTCATCAACAAGACTTCACCATCAAAAGGGATCTCCCTCTCTGTCAGATCAAGGATAATTATTGAAGAAAACTATCTTCAACAAAGAGAATTTTTCTATTATCTATATCATCGTCAACATCAAGGAGAAACATGTTGGAAATACTGGGGGGGGGGGTGTGAATCAATATTCCTTTCAGTTAGAGCATTAGTTAATCTTCAATTATTATCATTGTTTGTACAATGATAGCAGTAAACAAAAGGAACACAAATGCACATAGTTCTTAGGGTGGAACCCCACTCCGAGACAAAAACCACCTAATGCTTTTCTAATAATTCTTTAATATTAAACTCCAATTGAAAATAAAGCTCCAACTTCCTAGAATATAGAAAATCATTCTTCTAGATCTCCCACTGGATGGATGCTCCAATGCCCGATATTCTTCAGTATTCAATTGAACGGATTCCCCAACACTCAATGAGCTACAACTCACCCTGGCACCACCCTACCACCCTATAGAAGAATAAAAGAAGAATGGACTCTCGTACCAGGGAAAATGGTCCACTTTACAATGATATAGAACGATGTAGAAGAATAAGACACACTAGAACATAACCCCGACTATGACACAACCACCTAATGATGATCCTAGAGCTCCCGACACTACCTCTTCAACTCTTGGGAGATAGACACTAGTACAATTTTTACAATAATGTATTTACAATGACTTAGTACAATGATACCTTTATAGTGACTGTATGCAATGCTGCCCACTTGAAGACTTCATGTGATGAACTTCTTGCTTCTTTTCTACACCTTGGTTTCTACTCTTTTCATGCTACCCTCTGTTGCACCTTGCTTTTCTTTTATGCCCTAGAAAGTTTGGTCCTTTGCAGCCCTTGACAACACATGATCTAGCTTTTTCTTGCCTTATAGGAGCTTGATATTGAATCTGATATATCTCTGTTATTTAAGATCCCCAATATCTGATTTTCTGTCCTCTAGTATTCCTCTGAGTCTTCTTTCCAATGCCACAGGTCTGACCCAATTTGGATTCTTCAAGGGAGAGTTATGCCCAATCTCTCACAATGCCCTAATTATGGACTGTTTCAGTAGAGCGAAATTGTATGGCATGCCACGTGTCAATGTTTCTTCATTCGGCTCTGAAATTGATATAACAAAAGATATAGTCCGTGCACTATCTACTAATTTTTACAGAATTCCAATCCGATACTCAGAGAGAGAGTTATGATGATTTTCCCAAGGTCACTTCTTTGAAATGAATTTTAGGAGCCTACAAAAACACTGACTTCCACAGATCATATCTCTGAAAATATTGTGCACCTTGATATGAAATTTTTACAGGAGCTTCCTCAGGATTTCAGCTTTGCCTCATAAACATTTCAGCTTCTGAATCTTTGTATAAAAAAATTTAAAACGACAATTCCACGATGACCTGTTTCAGAGGGTGAAATCCCTTACATAAGGAGGATATGAGGATCACAAATTATATAAATTCTTAGGTTGAGAGGGGCTTCAACAAGTGAATGTGGGAGTGATTTTAGGAGCTTAAAAAATATTAATTATGAATTTTCGATGACCCATGCCACAACCCATGGGGTTTTAGCCCACTATCTAGGGGTACAAACTTCAAACACGAATATCTCTCAAACCGTGAAGAATTACGTGGCGTGCCATATATCAACGGAAACATCTCGACAAGTAGAAACCATCAAAAGCATTCTTGATCCAAAATATATTAAATTGGTAGGTAAAAATTCCCATGCAATATTGGGGTAGCCCTGGGTGCTTCTTGGGTTGACATCAATGACAACTGCTGATCAACAATATCCCCCTTTGGCATTGATGGTAACACAAGTACTTCCCCTGCAATAATGACACTTCTTCCTACAACATTCGCTCCCCCTTTGACATCAATGGAAAAAGGAAACTCCCCTTGACACACAACCATCCTGTAGACCTGTACACACTTCCACTCCCCCTTTATATTATGAATAAGGAAAATCTAATGAGAACTTGGGAGAATCCCAAGCTTTTGGCGAAGATATTCCAATGATTCACGAGTACTCTCACAATAATCAATGCTTCCTGCCAATCTGCATCTGTAAAGGCATGAATAATGAAATTTTTACCCTTGGGATACCACAAGCCATATTCTGTTGTTCCATTTAGATATCGAAGAATTCTTTTGATGGCAATAATATGTGGTTCTTTTGGAGCTGCTTGGAATATTACTACTTGTCCAACTGCTCGCATAACATCTGGTCGGGAGGCTATTACATATAGAATATTACCAATCATAGATCTGTACAACCTTTGATCCACATCCTTAGATGAGTCGTCTATGGTCAATTTATAACCTATTACAATCGGAGTAAGGATGGTTTTGAAATCTTCCATTTTGAATTTCTTGAGCATTTCCTTGATGTACTTATCTTGACATATAAATATTCCTTTCTCTTGTTGAGATATTTGAAGCCCTAAGAAGTATGTCAGTTCACCAAGTAAAGACATCTCGAAATCACTTTGCATCTTTGTAGCAAACTTCTTACTTATTCAATCATCATTGCTACCAAATATTATATCATACTATTTAACTATTAGATGTGCTTTAGTTGCTTCATCCAGAACATATATGTCGTTTGGAGCTCGACTTGCTATAGCCGCAATTTCACCATACCTGCCTTTCCTGATTTCACATTTTGTGGAGTTGAATACTATTGTGTGTCCTTGATCACATATTTTTCCAACACTAAGCAAATTGTGATTCATGTTTTCAACCAATAGAACATTCTTGGCTAGAGCATCTTTGCTTCCTAGAGTGATGGTACCTAATCCTATAACATTTGAAGATCCATCATTTCCAGAGGACAGGGTTCCATCCTTCTTCTCTTTCAGAGATACAAATTTCTTTCTATCTCTAGTCATATGGGTTGAGAAACTGCTATCAACATACCACACATCTTTGCTGTTTTGAGCCTTGAGAGCGAGAGCACAATTATCAGTCTTCTTCTTCTTCCGTGTTCGTTCGTTCTGTGGCTTCGAAGATTCTTCTAGAGGATTTTCAAGTCTGCAGTCTCTGGCTATGTGTCCAAAGTTTCGACATTTGTAACATTCAATATTATTTCTTAAATGTTCAAATCTATTGATGTTTCGCTGAGCCCTGGGAGGTTCATATTTGAGAGATCTCCTGGAATTGTATTCATTCCTGGATGGAAATTTTCGTCGAGGAATTGTCTTCCAAGACTGTTCTTATGAATCTTGTCCAATGAAGTCTACATGCATATCAGATCTCATTGGTTCATTGTGTTTTGTTGTAGAAGGTCCTTCTTCTTCTTCTTTGAAACAGATGTCAGTTCTGTCGCTATAAGATCGTTGATTGTTGATAAGTTCTTCCAATGCCCTCAAGTTGTTGGCATAGTTTTGGATAGTTTTTCCTTTCTTCACTTCCTTATGCAGCGAGACTACTTCAGCTTCTAATTCTTCCCTTTCTTGGTTGCTTTCTTCCAACTTATTTTGAAGTGACTCTTCAATGCATTTGTGTTCTTCAACTTCAATTTTGAGACCTTGAACTAGTTCTTTAATAGTATTGGAACAGATCTTCTCTACCTTGAGCTCTTATATAAGCTTGATTGCTTCCTTAGAAAATTCTTCTATGGTCAATCCTTCTTCTTCGTTGTTTGATACCTCTTGTTTATTGTGCTTGGCCATAAACAATACTCTCTCATTGGCTTCTTCTTCGCTATCATTGTCTTCATCAGATGATGAGCTATCTTCTTTAGAGAGAAAGTTCCTTTTGGATCCTTGCTTGTTGAATTTATTAAAGCCTTTCTTTCCTTTTGAGTTGCCATCACTTTTGTTCGGAAATTTTGCTGCAAAATTCCCAACCTCACCACAGCCGAAACATATCAATGGAAGTTTACCATTGAATTTTCCCTTACCAATTTTTAGTTTTCTCGTAAAGTAAGCATATTCTTCATCTTGAAGACCTTCTCCATCATCTCCCTTTTCTTCACACTTGTAGGTGCATGTCTTTTCAATTGAAGGTTGTTTGTCGTTATTGGTTTTCTTAGATGCAACGAACACAGTTTCTAGATGCGAAGTACCCTCTTCTTCATCAAGTCTCATTTCATATGCTATGAGAAATCCATGTAATTCATCTTTGTTGAGTTTGTCCAGATTTGCACTGTATTCTAAGACCGATACCTTTGGGTTGAATCTCCTTGGTAACGTTCTAAGAATATTTCGTATAATAGTATTCTCGTTAACTGGCTCTCCCAATCCTTCCAGAGTATTGGTTATTTCATCAATGTATTGGAATTATGCAACAATGTTGCAATCTTCTTTCATTCTGAGTTTCTCAAATTTTTCTCTATATATTTGAAGTTTTGCTTATTTGACATTTGAGTCACCTGCATATATATTCTCAAGCTTGTCCCATACATTTTTGGCAGTTTTACAACCCAACACCTTATGATAAGCAGATTCAATAAGTCCACTAATAATAATATTCTTTGCTTTTGCATCATTTACCAAATTCTTCTTACCTTGTTCAGCCACGGTTGATGTAAATCCATTTTGAACAATGTCCCATACTTCGTAACCTTGTGCCAAGAGATAGACCTCCATTATTCCTTTCCAAAGTGCATAATTATTTTCATTGAACAGAGGTACACCATTCTTGGTATGCTCCATGACCTTCTTCCAGTTGTTAAATTGTTATTGAAGGAACCAAGCTCTGATTCCAATTGTTGGAAATACTAAGAGGGGGGGAGGGGGGGGGTGGGGGGCGGTTGAATCAGTATTCCTTTCAATTAGAGCATTAGTTCATCTTCAATTATTATCAGTGTTTGTACAATGATAGCAGTAAACAAAATGAACACAAATGCACACATTTTTTAAGGTGGAAACCCACTCCGGAACAAAAACCACCTAATGATTTTCTAATAATTCTTTAATATTTAACTCCAATTGAAAATAACACTCCAACTTCCTAGAACCTAGAAAATCATTCTTGTCCAGCTCCCACAAGATGAACGCTCCAATGCCCGAGATTCTTCAGTAGTCAACTGAACGGATGCCCCAACACCCAATGAGCTACAACTCACCCTAGCACCACCCTACCACCCTATAGAAGAATAAAAGAAGAATGAACTCTCGTACCAGGGAAAATGGTCCACTTTACAATGATATAGAATTATGTAGAAGAAGAAGATGCACTAGACCATAAACCCAGCTATGACACAACCACCTAATGATGATCCTAGACCTCCTGACACTACCTCTTCAACTCTTGGCAGATAGACACTACTACAATTTTTACAATAATGTATTTACAATGACTTAGTATAATGATACCTTTACAGTGACTATATGCAGTGCTACCCACTTGAAGAATTCATGTGATGAACTTATTGCTACTGTTATACACCTTTGTTGCTGCTCTTGTCATGCTACCCTCTAGTGCACCTTGCTTTGCTTTGCTGCCCTAGAAAGTCTGGTCCTTTGCAACGCTTGACAACAAATGATCTAGCTTTTTCTTGCCTTCTAGGAGCTCGATATTGAATCTGGTGTATCTCTGTTATTTCAAATCTCCAATATGTGATTTTCAGTCCTGTAGTATTCCTCTAAGTCTTCTTTCCAATGCCATGGGTCTAGCCCAATTTGGACTCTTCAAGAGAGAGTTATGCACAATCTCTCACAATGCCCTAATTATGGACTGTTTCACTAGAGCGAACTTGTATGGCATGCCACGTGTCAATGTTTCTTCATTCGGCTTTGAAATTGATATAGAAAAAACTACATTTCGTGCACTATCTACCAATTTTTATAGAATTCCAATCCGATACTTAGAGAGAGCGTTATGACGATTTTCCCAAGGTCACTTATTTGAGATGAATTTCAAGAGCCTACAAAAACACTGACTTCCACAGATCATATCTCCGACAATATTGCACATCTTGATCTGAAATTTTTACAGGCACTTCCTCAGGATTTCATCTTCGCCTCATAAAAAATTCAGCTTCTAAACCTTCATAGAAAAAAGTTACAACGACAATTCCACAATGACCTGTTTCAGATGGCGAAATGCCTTGCATAAGGAGGATATGAGGATCACAAATTATATAAATGCTTAGGTTGAGAGTGGCTTCAACAAGTGAATGTGGGAGGGATTTTAGGAGCTTAAAAAATATTAATTATGACTTTTCAATGACCCATGCCACAATCTCATGGGGTTTTAGCCCACTAACTAGGGGTACAAACTTCAAACATGAATATCTCTCAAACCTTGAAGAATTATGTGGCGTGCCATATATCAACAGAAACATCTTGACAAGTAGAAACCATAAAAATCATTATTGATCCAAAACATATTAAATTGGTAGGTCAAAATTCCCATGCAATATTGGGGTATCCCTTAGTGTTGCTTGGGTTGACATCAATGACAACCGCTGATTAACAGAACAAAGGATAAAGTACCATCATATCAAGTAAGTATATGACCTTATCTGAATCTTTCAAAATGTCTTTTTTCAAGTAGAGTAACAAATTGGTTGGGGCTTCAAACTATATTGCATGGAAGAAAAGGACAGATCTAAATCTCATTGAAAATAAGGTCATGGGTCATGTCAAAGGATCTATCACCAAACCATGAGAATAATATGCTCAATAACTTGCAAAGTATATGAAAGGGGAAGTTAGGTCTCAAAGGATTCTCATAGAATCTATCAAGGATACCTTCATCCCATATGTATCTAAACTCAAAAATTCAAAAGAAATCTATGAAAAAAAGGTAGAGTTGTATTATGTAAGCACTGCTGGAGAAGTCATATCATTAATACAAGAAATATAAAATTTTAATATGTCTAAGGAAGATGTAATATCCTCATACTTTATGAGGATATATGAGATTTGGGATCAGCCACAAGAATTAGGAGAAGTCATGTCTAATAGTGAAATGACTACAGTGGTATTAAATGCACTACAGGAGGAGTGGGGTAACTTTAATTCAATTATTTATGGGAAGACAAAAGCTACTCCATTCCAGGATCTATGGTCACTATGAAATATTGAAGAATCTATACTAAAGGCCAAATTTGATGTGGGAATAGGTGAGAAAAATCAAGCTTATGCTGCAATGACAAGAAGAAAGTGACAATTTGGAAAGTTTGGTCCTAAAAAAAAGAAAAATAACATGGCTAAAATCCAATGCTATGGGTTTCAAGAATATGGACACTAAAAAATATATTTTCCTAAGATCAATAAGGAAAATAACAAAAGAGGAAGAGAAGAATCCCATATTGCCATAGAAGTAGAGGAAGATGAAAAGAATAAGTCCAAGAAAGAGGAAGTAAGAGATCTCTATTACTGAGATAATCTTCCTCACCTAAGTTCTTTTCAAGTTCCTAAGTCTTATATTGTAAGATATGGCTATCATGATTCAGTAAATGGGATGATCAAGGAATCATAGAAGCATTGGAAGCAAGAGCTCGGGGCATCATCATAGAAAATCATGAAAATGGTTAGAATCTATGAATTCTAGGATATAGTTATTGGGAATATCATTGGGAACATAAGTGGCAAGGTCATCTAGTACAAGGTTCATCATACATTTTTCAAAAGGAAGCATCTAATGATGGGGATACTTTATATCCTCAAGATTCTCTGATGGAATCTTCATTGAAAGGTTCATTGATCATGAGGGAAAGCAAGTGTTTATTATGGGATAGTGGTGTGATGACATAAAAGTGAATCATATCATGGGATTGAAGCTCATTCAATCAAGGAAATTGTTGTTGGAAGCCTGGATGACCCAAAGGAAAAATGAGGTATGTATGATGGAGGTCATGAAACAATTCTCTATATTAAGAACATGATCAAAATAGGATCTCCTCCCTCGATGGAATATAAGAATGCATGTGTCACACATTCACTAAATGAAATCAACATAATATGTCTTCATATGAAGTATGAGTTGACAATAATTGAGGAATTCTAGATGGAAGCTCCTATGAATGAGATGTGTGATGAAAGGAAGGAAGAGATCATGGAATATGTAACCATGGAAAATGAAATCAACATCCCAAATACCAAGAAATATTTAACTAGATATGTCCATGAAAGATATCAAGACTTTGATGGAGTCTGAGAAATAAAGAGACCCTTGACAATAAGCTTGTATGCTGTCATCGTTTGTTTGATCTTTGTGCAGACTCATGAACATCAGCACCAACACGTAGTGCAAGGCATGAGGAAAAATATCTAAGGATTGCTGTTGCATACCACTATAAAATAATTGGACCGAGGTAGGATATCTTTTCCGGTTCATATTTCATTTATAAGCTAGGAATTTAGGAGTCCAACGTGTTCCCTTGTTGCCAGACCCACCATAGGGCTAGAGGGATTGCCTCTGTCCATGGAGGGGTTTTTCTTGCTCAACAACCCTTTGATTTCCACGCCCCCTCTCCAGTGACATTATCAATTTGGCTTTTCATCATTCTTAGTTTTTCTTAGATGTGGAAGAAAGTGGTGTTTTTGTGATCTGATTGAATCCACAACTGCCTTGAGTTTAACCTCCAAACTTCTTCTTCCTTCCTATTATTTCTATAAATATCCCATTGCAGCTCTTTTTCCCTTTTGTTGTTTTTCTTTTATGTCTTCCATATTCTTTGCCTTCTCTTGAACTTTTGCCATTTATTTTTGTAGCTCCTTCTTTACTCTTTGTGGTTCATTATAATTGATTTTTTCCCTTTGCTTGAGGCTGATTTTGAAATTATTCAGTTTTTTTCCCATATGTAGCTGGGGGAGCCATTTATTTTTTGTTTCCATGCATTTGTGATTATCTTTTTTTCCTCTTCATTTTTGTTCCACAATTTATTTTTTTCTGAATGGAAGAGGTCCAAAGTTTTCAGATGTACCTAAAATTATTGCGATCAGTTTTTTATCTGAAGCAGTTGAGGGAATAAATTTGGATGATACTAAACTGAACTTTGATACCATGTTGTCCTGAATTAAAATTCTGTCCAATCTTTCTTTTATGTTTTCTTTCCTTGTCCTCTTGTTATCCCAGGCGTATTTTCCATTTTTAGGTGGGATATCCATTAAATTACAATTCTCAATAATCTCTTCGAGAGAGTCTCAAGAAGGGTCTGAATGAAAATGTCCTCCTATTTTTTCTTCGACATTTAAAACCAGGTTTATATATCCTCCCATGATGATATTTTTCCTTGTTCCAACATCATATTTTCTTTTAGAGTTTTCCAACATGTTTCTTTATCTCTATAATGGTTTGGAGCATAGACATTATAAACATTGATTTTCTTTTCAACTTGGTATTTATCTAATGTGGCTCTATTCGCTGATTTTGTAACTCCCACTTATCTTTGTGCCATATCGTTCTTATTCCTCCCGATGTCCCAATGGATGGGAGGGTTGTTCCTGTTTGGTCAATTTAGTGTCCTAAATTGATTACATAAATTATCGACCAGGGCTAGTAAACTGATGAAGTGCAAGTGCACAATATATGCTAGAAGCCTCTTTTATTCATTTAATTTATTGGTGTGATGATTGGATTTTTAGAGATTACTTCTTATGTTCCTAATGAAATTATAAATTTAAATTACAACTAATTGATAAATGAAATTTTATGGAAATGAAACTTGCAAAGAAATCACTATAGCTCTTGAAAATAAATTACTCATGAACTTGTAAAACTACTCTAAAATAAATCACTGTTGCTCTAGAAATAAAACTATGAATCTTCTACAATTTGACCATTCGAAATGAAAGGTTGATGAATCTAATTAAAATGATAAAAGAAGACTTATGAAAGCATCTACATCAAAAATGAAATTTTAGAAACAACTACAAAAAATGATAAAATAAAAACATGAAAACTACAAAAAACATAAAATGCAAAACCTTCACTGTTTGCAGGGGCCCTCTTTGTCCTATTTTTCTACATCCCTTGATAGGAGAAAGCTCCTCCTATTTATACAAAAATATGAGGAGTTATCTCATTAATGAGAGTACATGAATCTCTCCCTCTATCTCTAGAGTTATAATCAAAATAGGAAATGATAAGACACATGTCTTTTTAGAGTTTTGACACAAAAAGGAAGTGAGACACATATCCTCATGATCCCATGATCTTCTCCACTCAAATTCGAATTTGGTTTTGGGAGGCCACATAAAGGTCTTTTAGAAGCTTCCTTTTGACCTACACATGTCACAAAACTCATAACACATATATAGATATATGAAACTATGTTAATTTTCTAGTTTCTAATCATAAATTAACTTTAAACACATAAAATAAATAACTTTGGAAGACAAGGATCCTAACCCATATATTTATGAAAATGGTTACTTGATGTAGGGTTTTAGGTCAGATAGTTATGAAATGAGAGCTAAATGGTAATGACATAATGGAAATATGTATGAATATGGAAAACACTTTTGAGACTCAACATACCCCCCAACTAAAGTTGTTGCATGTCCTCATGCAACTATTGCAATGATTCATTTGTCCATGAGTTGATATTTTATGAGTTTTGACTCATATTGATTCGTTCCAAACTTTTCTTTATGATATTTTCGTTTTGGAAAAGTATAATACATTTGATTGCAACATTTATTTATTTATTTTTTTAATGGTTGGTTCTTGTGTGACAACTGATTTTTTTGAGCAATGGTTCTTGTGTAACAATGCTTTATTTTCTTTGTTGCATCAAAGCTCATGAAAACATTTAGAATCAAATACTTCATCAATGAATTGATCATTTTCAAGGCATATAATCTTTTGGATCATGTTGCAACAATAGTTGGTTGGGAAGTATACGCGGGTTGGAAATGAAATGAAAATGTGTGATAGTGTATGACATATGGATATGAAATGATGTCCCTTCCCCCCAACTAAAGATATGACAATGTGAAAAAGGGAGTGAGGAATTTTTCCAAAGTTACAATTTTAGCATTCTAATGAATTACAAGACTAAAAATTAGAAAACCACATACCTTCACTTACCTTAAATGTTTGATGAATTATGAAAAATGTAGCTATTGGCGCTTCTGGATGTGGAAAATGTCATAGTGTTTGATCATGTGAATATCATGCTGCTGGATGAAGTGAAGGAATCTAAAGTACTGCAGCTAGATTGTATGAATCTGAAGATGATGTCTGAAAGTGGAACTGTCGTACTCTCATATGGCTGAAGGAATGTTGTCGCAACTGCTGATGGAGTCATGAAAAATATATAGTCTTCACCCGCTTCAAAAAATCCGATGGTACAGTTCTAGTCATGTGAATGAATGTGTCGATGTCGAGCATGAAAATAATTCATTGGATTACCGACCATTAATGGATGTCGTTAACTAATGCGAGGCAAACTCACCATTGATGTCAATGAGTGCCAAGGTACCCTAGTACATCTTGCGAAGCACGATTAAATGATCTGATGTCGAGCCACTTGCAAGATCCAACGATCAAGGGAAATTGATGTATTCCCATGATTTTCGGTGAGAGAACCTGTCATTAGGGCATACAAGCCTCAAGGTACTAATGATGAATCTAGTCTCTATCCCAGATAAGGTGCTGAAGTTGATGGGTTGAGACTTGTTGAAAGGTGGGCCTTAAGGAATCCCACATCATTCAACGCGAGTTTTTACAAAAATGATTGGTAGGACTATAGATGGAAATTTTCTCAGAATCATGCAATGTATATGGTAGGGCAATGCAATCATGGAAAGAGAACTTGGGATTTTTATTAACAAGGAAAAATGAACTAAAAAATAAGAAGGAAATGATGCATGTTGTTCAGAAAAATAGGCATGTATGAAGTCATGAAGGATGGAAGATGGAAGATGGATTGCAACATAGGGATGATTAAGGTGCTTGGAAGTAAAAATGTGAGTAATCATGACGCAAAAGGATTTATGTGTAGCGGAAAATGTCATGATATGTGTAGTGAAGAATTAGTTCCTTCAAGTGTCCAATGATGCATGTTTCATTGTGATTTCTAAAAATCACTTTTGCATTAGATCGTCTTCAACTCTGAAAAAAATTAGCATCATTTTTGCATAAAAATTGTCACCTTTGTGTGCCATCTCCTTTGATTATTCCTGTATGAAGTGACTCAAAAACAAATTAGCTCATTTTCAATAATTTATGAAATGTCCAATTTTTTATTTTTATTTTCGAAGTTACACTAATCATGGATGAAAAAGGTGTCGCATCATAATGTTGAGCTTTCTGCATAAGCTTCTTGTTGACCTACATAACACCAATCTCATTCCACTTGTTAGTAAATGCATCCTAACTTTTGCCCACAAATTCATGTTAAAATGAATGACAATTCTAAAAACCCAACATACTTTTATTCCCCCCCCAACTACAAATATTGCATGTCCTCATGCAATGTAGTCATTTGATTGCATAATATATATATATATTTAAATGTTTTTATTGGTTTGCAAGAAAGTTGATTTAAAACATTTGAAAAGGCGTTTGTGTGTGTGTGTGTCTATATATATATATATTATTTTTTTGGGGGGAAGAAGTAATTGGTGTTATGAATTTTTATGTAAATGAATGAGGCAAATTTTTATTTTTTTGTTTATTTTTTATTATTTTTTATCAAAAATAATAAATAAATAAAAAGACAATTTTTACTTATTATTATTATTATTATTATTTTAACCAACAAACAAAATATTTTTTTTTAATTTTAATTATGTTTATTTTTTATTTTTTTATAACAAAATTAAAATACAAATTTATTTTGTTATTTATGATTGGCGTTGATTTTTTTTTAACAACAAAAAAAATTATTTTTTTATTTTTGTTGACTTTTATTTTTTAATAAAGAAAGAAATAAATAAATAAACAATTTTTTTTTACTTATGTGATTTTTTATTTTTTATTTTATTTATTTATTTATTTTAAAATAAACCCAACAAAAAAAATAAAAATAAAAAATAAACAAACCCTAAAATAAAGTTTTTTTTTTTTTAAACCCAACAAAATAAATAAATAAATAACAAAAAAACCTTTCGTTGCAAAAACATCACCATCAAAGTCCCCTAACAACATTGTCTTGTCATGGTTTGAGAAGCGATTGTTGGAAATAGTAACTGCTGTGGAACTTAGCGTGATATCAATCAGACCATCTTGGTACCAAGACTGGGAGATTGTACCTGATCGGGTATCGCTGAGCCACGGATGACATGTCGTTGATTTTTCGAAGAACTCATGGATTTCGAACTTTAAATGAAGACTGGTTTTTTGTGAACTACTCACTACAACGACAGTTGTGGCAAATTCTCATGGCAACTTCTTGATATTATTTCTCTGCAGCAGGATGACTCTTGGATCTGTGCACTGTACTGACATTTTCTCGGATCTGCCCACTGTACTGACACTCCAAATGTGTATCAAAATGAACTTCTTTAACGTTTTCAGAAACTGCTTCAATATTTCTTTTATGACCGCGTGCATCTGGGAGTTGGAGAATCTCCAAAATAAATCTATCAACTTGGAAAATTTTGACGCACGCATATCATTGGACCAATCTCAAACGACATGAATGTGAATGGATTCTTTGCGGCTTTTGCAATTCCTTCACCAAAACATGATGGGTTAAACTCGTTTGCAGCATATCCCCACTACAATGGATCATTGTGGATTGCAAGGATCGGAAGCAGAAGACCAATGCATGCAGGAATTGAGAGGCTTCCAAGCTTCATTGATTTGTATGTCTGTCATTGCATAAACGCTGTTGGTGGATTAAGTCTGAGGGCCTGATTTAGAATGATTCCCACCGTATTGAACTTAGATAGACGTCAGTCTCAATATTGAATAGAAAAACGTTGAATCCCTCCGTGCAGCGCTGGCTATGCGGCGACTAAGGTGGTGACTGATTCCTTGCATCATCTGCGTTATCGGTAAAGGGATTCTGGACGTTGTGGGTTCCATTCGTCCATGTAATCGCACCAAATGTGCATTTCAAAATGGTTGACCAAAATCATCCCTCTGCTTCCTATGCCCCGATCATGCTTTCAATAAAAAAAATTAGGTATCAAATCTGTGCATGCAGAGAAATCGGGAGTTAGTTGCTAAAATCTCGCTAAACTGCCTCCTCCATTCTTGGATTAATAACTGCAAAATTAAATTGTTATCTCCTCCACATTCTGTGTACAAAAAGCTCGATTATCTCCTTCACATTCCGTGTAAGAAAATCTTGGTTATCTTATTGACAGATGGTTTTTCCAGATTTTGTTTCTACCAAACTTAGCAATGGATTTCTAACTACTTCCTCCATATTGGATGACAACAAATAGATGGTGAATATTTTGGCATGATTTTCTCCTCTTTAAGCTGTTGATGGTAGTAATTCTTCTCCTTAGATTCTGCGTCATAAACCTTTACCAAACATCCACGGCCAGGATAGATAATTTAATTCAACGCTTGGAGGCAAATGAGTGTTTCTGTAGAAAAATCCGAGCATTGACCTCGTCGGTTCTCCATCTGTTCCCGCGGAACTGAATTCTCAGCATCCTTTTTGACGTCAATCATTTTCTTCTGCCTCAAGGCACTGGAAATAATTTTTGTAGATGTACTCAAGGCTGATATGGCCGTGCTATTGCTATACGAGGTGCCATATTTTGCATTCTCCGTGGTGGCAATCATGCGAACGATCTTCTGCTCTCGTACCTTGCAATTTCCCTGGCGATCTTTGAATTGCACTCTTCTTCTATTCAGTGTCAAGATATGGAGTGCGGATCCCCAATTTCCTTATCATGCTGCTAAGCATCGATGCATCGAGAGGAAATTTGGGGCTTGATTTCAACATATTTTCCACCCAAAAATCGTTTTGGAAACCCCGAAGGAAAAACGCATAATGTGAAGGTTTATTCAAAAAATTTGATGTGTTGATTTGCATGGCTTTGATTTCAAATGTTTATTTTGGGGCCGTTGATTTGCATGGCTTCATTTTTTATTGTTTTTATTTTGTTTTATTTGTTTTCTGTTTTGTTTCTAATTTATTTAAAAAATTTATTGTTTTGTTTTGCATGTTTTTATTTTTATCTTATTTATTAATGTTTTGTTTTATTGTGATTTTTTTTAATTTAAATGAGTTGTTCTTTTTTTTTTTAAATTAATGTTGTAGCACATTTTGTTTGTTTCAACTTTTATGTGTTGATTTATTTTAGATGACTTTTTTTTTAATTTTAATTTTTTTTCTTTTTAATCTAAAAAAATGTCATTAACTCTATCTCTATACAAACAAAATTGTTAGTTTTCAAAAATAAAACAATTATTATTTTTATTTTTATTTATTTTTATTTATATCCTACTCTACTTGACAAATAAATCTTATTCAAGTATATGAATACTTCCAATGGAACCATGTATGTAATAGGATGATATATAAACTCATATGCAAATTTGAAATATACTCTTTGATATGTACCTGTATATGAGAGACCAATTGCCTTGATTGAGATGATATCAGAAGATACTGAAGAATTGAGCATTGGTCGATGACTCTCCTGAACCAAGATTCAATGTAATCTTGTATTCCTTGGCTTCCTGCTATCATGTCATGCAAGTCTTCAGAGATGTGAACTTCATTTAGAGAATCCGGTGATAGGCAGGCATGAAACTTTTCAATCTCTGGTTCCAATAACTTCTCTTTATCGATAGACATCCATGATTCTTGGACCTTATCTGAGTCTTCTTCTTCTGGTTGTTGTTCTTCAATGGTATCTGGTGAATCATTTTGCAATACCTCATATTTGTAAGTTGATTGAGGTATTTTATTGTTGGGGATATGAAATGGTTGTGCAGGTAGTGGAGTGGGAATGGATCTTTGGGGTGCTTGTGTGGATGGTAATGGGAAAGGTTGAATTGAGGTCGAATTAGGATGATATTGATGTTGTGGTGGAGGTGAATGGTATGGATAATATTGATGATGATATTGAGGATAGAGAGGGAAAGATTGAGGATATGGTGGATTTCCTTTGTAGGGCCTTTGCCAAATTTGTTGCCAAGATTGGTTTTGAGGTTGGGATTGGGATGCCCAAGGTTGCCAAGGCAAGGGTGTTTTCCAATTACCTTGAGATTGTTGTGCATAACCTTGAAACTGTGCATAAGGATATTGCATCATATTGGGTTCATGAAGCTGCCATAGTCCTCTTGGAGCTACATAACAAAGTTGATCTTGTGCTTGATTTGCTCCATTATCCTTCTGGTAAACTGCCTTCAACCCCGGTAATTATGGGCAATCTTTAGTAGTATGTGATCCCACACAAATTTCACAAATTTTAATGTTATCAAGTGGACATTCATGCAAAGCATGTTTTTTTCTACATTTAGGGAAAAATATAAATGAAGCAACTTTTTGCCTATTTTACATTCTTAACATGTCAGTTTGTTCATTTAAATTACCAAGAATGTTTAGCAAATTGTTAGGTTTAGTTTGACTTACCAATCTTGGTGTCGGCTTACTTACTCTTGCCATAAATGGATCTTGAGGTGATCTTATATACTTTGCCTTTCCTCTTGATATGTTCTTGCATAGTTCACAAATCTCTTGAAATGACAATCGATAGACATCTCATTTTCCCACCATATTAAGAAGATCAATCCATTCATCGTTTATAGAATTTAGTAGGAGAGTTTTTAATGCATCTGATCCTAAATTATGCAATTTAGATCTTTTGATATTATAAGTAAATCTCTCCACTAAATCTTCTAGGCTTTCATCCTCTTTTTGGTTCATCTTAAAGACTTCATTTCTAAGGTCATGGTGCATGCAATAATCTTTATATTTTTCCAAAAATACTCTTTTCATGTCATCCCATATCCTTATAGAATTTGTTCCTAAAGTCATGAACCATCTAAGAGCTCTATCCTTCAATGTTGTTGGAAACAAATTCAATTTTTGAATGTGCAATGAGTAGCCATAAGATCTAAAAATTATTTCAAATTCAAAAAGAAAGGTTTCCGAGTCTTCTGATCTCATACCTTTGAAGTTAAGAAGTACGGATGGAGGGAGGTTCTTCATTTGAACGCTAATATCAGTTTCTTGAATGGGAAATCCAAAAGGATCTTCCTCATTGTCATCGTCTCCATCCATTTTTTCATTCTCCTTTGTGACCTCTTCTTCTACCTGCAAAGAATTCATGATGTGGATGTGTGGCTCTTACTGCACCACATGATATAGTGGGTGTGGTAGGCGATTGAAGTTTTTTTTTAATGAAAAGAAAAAGACTCCTATTTAAATTTAGTGTCCTAAATTTATAGCATAAATTATCAACCAGGGCTTGTAAACTGATGAGGTATAGTTGCACTATATATGCCTAAATATCCTTATTCTTATTTCATTGTTTTCAATATTTTGTTGATGTTTTTGAGTTTTGTTGTTTAGGTTTTAGTATGCTAAAAATGTGATATCAAATCTATGAAAAAGAGGAAAGAAAAGAGAACCTTAAACTCAAAACAAAGTGTAATTGTAAATTCTGTCCTAATGATGAAAAACATAGCATTCTAATCATGGATGTCCTATCTTGCAAATGAACATGAAATGTAACTCAAGACATTATAATTCAACCTAATCCTTTGGTTAGAAGTTTGTTGGAATAGTTTGTGGAAGAGATTGAACTCCAATGTGATGAGGATCTTCCTAAAAACAGAGAGTGACTTAGAATATTCTAGTGCAATCCTATTCAGATATTAGTGATATTTTGGAACAGCTTGAGAAGAGAATTGCCACAATATGCTAAGGATCACTATGAACATTTAAACTTCTTATGTTGTTACAGCTAGGTCTCATTCATTAGTTAGAGATGTGTTGGAATAGTTCATTGAAGAAGACTTGATATAACAAAATAAGGATCTTCTAAACAACAAGTAACCCATAGTATTACAATTAGGTCTTTCTGTGATTTAGAGATTTATTGGGACAGTTTTGAGAGAAGACTTCTTGTAACAATATGAGGATCTTCAATCCAACTAATTAACTTAATCATCATACAACCAAATCTCATTCAGTCAATAGTGATATGTTGGAAAAGCTTTTAAGAAAAAGAGTGGCTGTAGGATAATGAAAATATTTAATCTAAATGACAGAAACTTAAAGTGATAGTAACTCAAGATGTCACAACAAAATCCATTTAATGAATAGTGATATATTGGAATTTTTTTTAAGAAAGGACTAATTATAACATCATGAGGATCTATTAGCTGAACAAACAAAGCAAGACATGATACTGGAAGATACAAACTCAGAAAACTATCTAAGTGAGAAATACAACAACACAGAATTAAAAGTTACTTATCTAGAAAGCATCTGAAAAACCTCCTTAGATAGCAAGCGTCCTCTGTTATCAAGTTAGCATGAAAATATTTAACTCCTTAAGCTTGTCTTCAACACAGCATCAAAGTTATGCTCCTTCTTATTATCAAAAATACTTCGAAACCGAGTATCACAGTTTTGGAAAAAAATAGTTAACTTCTTTTCTCGGTATGACCGAGCTAAATTTATAGGCAATTACATAACTGAAATTGAATGAAAGTAGGCACAGGTGTTTTCTAAAGTCAAAATCAAACTAAAACTCTTTGACAGGACTCGTGATTTGCTGAAAGAAAATAAAGAGTCCTTATCCTTATAGAAATATGCTTCTTGGACTCTTGGTTTGACCACATGCACAAGCATCTCTAGATTTTGATTCAGCCTTCGTGGATGACAAGGAATAATGTAGGAAATATTTAGAATCTAACAATATGCTCCTTTTCTTCAGATGACACCTGTAATATGTTCAAACACCAAAATGGCTACGGAATGTGTAACTGGCTACAGAATGACTGCATTTTGTAGCTAAAACTACTCAGAAATCATTAACACAACAAAACCACAAAAGTACAACAAGTTAGTCATTGCATGTATTCCTTAAGTGATTCTAATCATTCTTATTGATATTTTAGGTATATAAATGACAAAAGGAATGATAATATAAAGAGGATGTTGGCAAAGGAGAAGACACTTTTAGGGCTTTATTCATTTAGTTTATTGGTGTGATGATTGGATTTTTAGAGATTACTTCTTATGTTCCTAATGAAATTGATAAATTTAAATTACAACTAATTGATAAATGAAATGTTATGGAAATGAAACTTGCAAAGAAATCACTATAGCTCTTGAAAAGAAATTACTCATGAACTTGTAAAACTACTCTAAAATAAATCACTGCTGCTCTAGAAATAAAACTATGAATCTTCTGCAATTTGACCATTCGAAATGAAAGGTTGATGAATCTACTTAAAATTATAAAAGAAGACTTATGAAAGCATCTACATCAAAAATGGAATTTTAGAAACAACTACAAAAAATGATAAAATAAAAAAATGAAAACTACAAAAAACATAAAATGCAAAACCTTCACTATTTGCAGGGGCCCTCCACAAATAGGTGGTCTTCAAGGCTTCATATGAATAGTCAGCTACACATAAAATCTTCAAAGCATTTCTTTGTTACAAAGCACTCTCTAATCCTTTCACTTCTTCTCCTATTTTTCTACATACCTTGATAGGAGAAAGCTCCTCCTATTTATACAAAAATATGAGAAGTTATCTCATTAATGAGAGTCCATGAATCTCTCCCTCTATCTCTAGAGTTATAATCAAAATAGGAAATGATAAGACACATGTCTTCTTAGAGTTTCAATACAAAAAGGAAGTGAGACACATATCCTCATGATCCCATTATCTTCTCCACTCAAATTCGAATTTGGTTTTGGGAGGCCACATAAAGGTCTTTTAGAAGCTTCCTTTTGACCTACACATGTCACAAAACTCATAAAACATATATAGATATATGAAACTATGTTAATTTTCTAGTTTCTAATAATAAATTCACTTTAAACACATAAAATAAATAACTTTGGAAGACAAGGATCCTAACCCATATATTTATGAAAATGGTTACTTGATGTAGGGTTTTAGGTCAGATGGCTATGAAATGAGAGCTGAATGATTATGACATAATGGAAATATGTATGAATATGGAAAACACTTTTGAGACTCAACAGTTCCTTCATAATTTTTTCTTTTTTGGATCATATTTTCCATTTCTTGCCCGCTGATTTTGGTCTCCTAGAGCAATATAATATTAGGCTTTTCTGCTGCTATAAGATCCCTTATTATGCTTAACTTTGAGGGATGTCCTAAACCTCTGCAGTTCAAAGAGACCAATTTCATTATTTTATTACGGTTTGGTGCAGAGGGACCTTTCCCTTAGTGAGAATGTTGGCCTTTATTCTTTCTTCCTGTGCCATTTTCAAGGTATCTATCCATAGTTTGTTGAGTGCACATTGTAAGTTCCTTTACTGCTGCTTCCGATCTCTTAAATATTTGTTTGATCTTATCCTTGTCTTTTTGGAGTTGTCAGCGGATAATACGGATTATTTTGACTGGTTTCTTGTAAGAATATTTTTATAGGAGGGAGGGGGAGGTCTAAGAGGAAAGGATGGGGTAGGAAAGAGAGGAGTGACAAAGGCAATGAATCCTAGAGAGAAGGGGGGGAGAAGAGAAGAAGGGAAATCCCCAGGAGGAACATGATGGGAAAGAGGAGGGGCATGAAGGGAAAGAGGAGGTTCAGAGGGGGTATCAAGGGGTTCAAAAGGGTTAGAGTAGAAGAGGGGATTAGATTCAGAGAGGGGGATGGAGGAGTGAAGGTGGTCCTTCGAGGGAGGGGAACAGGACATGGTTTTTACTGAAGTGGGAGGAGGTTTATTTCCTGTCTTTTTTTTCTTTACTTGATCACATTTTGGTTCTTGTGTTTCTTCGTTTTTATTTTCTCGTTCTTCTTTATTATTTCACCTATTAGTGAAATGTCCATATTTATGACATACCTTGCACTTGAAGGGTATTTTTTCGTAGTCCAGTTGTTGCATGTGATTCCAACTATCCACATTTATCTTTATCGTCTCTAGGAGTCCTTCGCCTAAGTCTACTTCAAAATAATTCCTCGCACATGCCTGCACATTTTATTTTGGTTTGATTTTGTCTATGTATTTTCCTAATACATTGCCAATGGCTTTGACTGACTCGTGTCCCCTACAGTGCAAAGGGAGGTGGGGGAGGCGCACCCAAACTGGGACTGCATTCGTAACATCTAGCTCAGGATCAAAGACTGGATTCCACCTATTTAGATAAATCCCTCTTGTGTCCATAAAATATGGATTGTTCTTGAAGATAATATCTCTATATTCTTTTGTTTCTAAATGAAATGTAAAAAATCCTCTTTCGCAGAAATGAATGGATATTTTTCCTTGAATGACTTGAGTACGGTTTCTCCCCACCCATTTCTGTATTTTTTTTAGTGATGGCCAGAGCCCTGTGAACTATCCTACTAGTCCTGTTTCTGATAGAAAAAGTACTGCTCTACGTGGAAGAGAGGGAGACAGGAATTTCTAAAATGTCTGCAAGATTTTCCACAAAATTAGTCACTGTTGGACGAGAACAAGGAGGGCCCATTGATGAAATAAGGCAAGTGAAGGCTAAAACATATTCATCTGGAGGGTGTTGCGATAACTTTGGATGAGGATAAGGAGATGAAACCCATCCCAGATCAGACTCCGGAAAGGCAATGAAAACGAAGTGAGGCCGAGGCAACAGAGGCAAAGCATTGTTAGGTCAGGCAGTTACACGTGTAGACAACAATTTTGAACTCTTAAAAATTATAATTCTTCATGCAATTATGAAGACCTAATGTAGTTACAATTTCTAACACTCCCTCTTAACTAGGTAGGTATTCATAATGACTCATACTGATATTCTCATCTATACGAAAGTATCTGGATTTATAGGAATCAATGATGATAGCATCATCATACCCATCATTGTCACACTACTAAGGCCTTGATAGGTACACTCTATCTCTCCACAAGATCAGAACAAAATTCTAGGAGGCATTCCATGGGACACCACACTGATTCTCCAAGGTACATACTCCACCTAGGATACCTAGAGTATGTCCTGCACCAGACGATTCTTTATCCAAGTCCATGTACTTGACTTAGATATGCACCCTAATCCATCACATTACAGGACTCAAAAATGTATGTCCAAGATGATTTTCCAATCCACCATTCTCCTTAACCATGTCCATGTACTTACCTTAGGATATAAATCCTAATTTTTCACAGTACATGACACAAGGTGAACCATGTGTCCTAAATCCCTCTCAACCTGAGAGGAGAAATCCATGCTCACTCCCTCTCAAATAGAGAGAGTGCATCAAAAAGCCTTAACTTGTGCCATCAGTACTCATACTTCCCTTACATCAAATACCTATTAGTATGTGGAGATTTCTTGTAGCTTCCTCAACTAACCCTCTTATCACTAAGTTTTCTCTTCTGCAACTTATGAACTAGGGATCCAAATATACCTCTTAACAGGCCATGGTTCCTTCTTTCATGATCACTTGAGGTCTTCAATTTACTGCATCTGACATTGTGTTCTTCTCTGTTTCTTGCACTACTTTGCATCCTCGAAAAATTCCCACTTGTCATTATTTTGTTCATTTCATAATATTTCTCCTTGGGATACGAGAAATGCCCTAACTCTATGACAAATCAACTTTTCTTATCACTCTGCTTAGTGTTTTCAAATCTGCCCATATTGCTAACAATTTCACTACTCTAGAACACTCTTCCTAGGGTACATTAATAGTCCACAGTTCTACACTTTTTCTACTCCAAAAATCAATTCATGAGGTATTGAAGAAATCCCACTTATTTCAGAATTCATTGAATAAGGACATTAAACCACCTGTTACACATTCTACAAATTTAGGGCTTAATGACCAACCTACTCAACTTTTATTTGTTATGTCTAGTATTTTTCTTTAGGGTGCACATAAGATAACCCCCACAAAAATATTTTAACACATCAAATCATAGTCCTTAAAGCTTATATAAGCAACCCATTGATTGTCCCTTTGTCACTCCAAATTGACTGTCCTTAGGGCACAATAAATGCAATAATAAAACTTCAAATTCATTCAATGGTTAGGTCTTATGTAAGACTAGAAAGTCTCCCAAATATGAAACACTATTCCATGTTATCCTTTTTCTGCTAAATCCTAGGCAGACCTAGCAATCTTACTTACATGAAAGAGACAAGAGCATATAGACAAGAAACTAACCAAAACCATGAATAAAGGAGGAAATACACATAATACTTATGTTTGAAATTGGTCCTTACTTAATCCATGGACTTCATGCATCCATTTTTTTAGCTTCATATCTCAATAAAAATAATCTCCCTCTTAAATTTGAGCTTGCAGGGGTCAATCTCCATACCCCCAAATCCCACCATTCTAAAAAATTGCAAGTTTTACAAAAATGCATATGTTAGTTACAAATTAAATGATTGATAACTATATGCTTTCCAAGGATATTCACCAAGTATTTTAAATCGCAGGGGAGAATACTCTTATCTAGTCAATACATGTTTATATACCCTCATCCTTCAAAAATCCCGTACAATTTAATCAAATCTTCTTAAGAGCATACATCTTAGAAAGGAAACCCTAACACATTTTCTTGCCTAGATATTGAAAAAAGAGAAACAAAAATATGCATACCTGATCAACTTTAGTTTATACTTCCAATCCTTCAAATCAACAGATTTATGTCATATCGACCATCAAAGAAGCCTTCAAACTTTTAGCCAACAAGCTACAAAAATTTCTTCAATATGGTAGCAACATTCTTCTACATGGTTCTCCCTCGAATAAAACAACATTCATCCCAATTATTTTGTATAGGCTATCACATTATGGAATCATGAGAACATATCAAGAAGTTTGGTTTCTTATACACATATTGTCCTTAGGAAACTGAACTATAAAGCACTTCAGGGGTCACGGTCCTATCAGGTCTCGCCCTAGTTAAAAAAATATGGTTGTAAGGAACTAGATCTCGCCCTAGTCTCTTCTATAATCAACGAGTAAGGTTCTAAACTAGACCTCAGCCTATTTTACCAGCTTTCACATACAATTACCAATTTTGAAAGCTTTACCTTGCAAATCACAAGGGTCCTTTGCAATTTCCTTAATCCATTCAAAATGACAAACCCTTGTTATAAAGAATTCAAACATAGATGGAAACTTGAATTGCCTCGCTTATATGTGCAACAAAACTTTCTTTACTTGAAATAATATTAAAGATATCATTGTCCAAGGATTATTTGGATTAATCAAGGTCTAATGTTGTCATGGTAAATTTTGGATGCCACAAAAAACTTGTTGTCATATCAAATTTGACTATCATAAGAATTTGAATTTTTCCATTCCTTCAGATGTCATACTTCAAATGTAATATCATATCCCCAAAAGAAATTAGATAACTTCATATGTAAGTCATAGTCTTATTCGTATGAGTAAGGAGTCATGTACAAACATAAAGGAATTCAAACGTCTGAGTTAGGATAGAACACACACACACAGATATATATATATATATATATATATATATATATATATATATATATCTGTGTGTGTGTGTTCTATCCATTTATTTATTTATTTTTTCGGATCCTTACCATAGAGTGACATAATATTAATAATTTTCATAGGGTTTATATTAGAGAGACATACTTCAAAAATCATACTTTGAATCTCCCTTCATCATTCGAGCTTGAGTTCAGGACTACAAGATACCATGCAGGGATGTTATAACGGATCTTGAGAATACATATAATATTGGTGCTATGATGAATGCTTTGATCTAGGTTTAAGTGACTTGAATCTCACGAGACTTATAATTTTCAATGATCTCAATACTTCTTCAATCCTTATCGATATGTTAGTGCTACTCCCACAATAATCTAGTCCTTACCATTGCTCTGATACCATGTTGGAATTCCAGTGAAAAGTGAATTACTTAACATGATAATTACTTTTGAGAATTATTATGATTCTTATTCATTTATTAATATTCTTCTCCATCAATAAATTACCATTATAATGCAAGAAAATAAAACAAGAGACAAATGACACCAAATATTAGGTTCCAATATGGGGCAAAACCCCACCAAAAGGGAAAATCCATCAATCCTTTCTTTATAGAATCAAGAAAAATACAATTCATATAACCACTGTCCCAAGTTCCAAGTTAACCCTTCCACCAGACAACATCTGCTTTCATATTTTCCTTCGCAGGTTTGTCCATAGGTCGATAGAGTCCTTCACATGTTATCATAGGAATACATCACATAGTTCGTAATCCATCATAGATATAGGCTTGCAAGCGCTTATGTGTCATCAAAGGGGTCCACCATAGGAGCTCGCTTTTCATCCTATAGAATCAACATAAAAGCTCACACATCAGAAAAATATCATAGAATCTCACATTTCCTCATAGAGAACCATCATATAATATCACATTCATAGAATATGTGTCATATCCAGAACGTCTAACTATAGATAGTTTCTTCTTATTAACTCGTCCAAATCAGAGAAAAGGTATGAAATAATTTTTCTATAGATATTCAAAAATCATCACAAAAGTTCCATGAAATATTTGCAAAATGGAGGAGCATGGACGCCAATATATAGTTGATTCCACACAAAAACGCGCCTCTTTAAAAAAAGTTGAACTGTCATCCATAAGGGTTGACTTCGCTACTTGGATAGAGAAATAATAATTTTAAAATTCAAATTTATTTCCCTTTCAAGTTTCCAAATGGGACATATCACAAAATCAATTTATTTTTGTCAAATAAATGAATTCTTTATGTAATTATGAAGATCAAACCTAGTTATAGTTTCTAACAAGGACAACTACTTTTAGATTCCTTTTGTTGATCATAATGCTTCATATGAAGCACATATTAGTGGGGGTAGTCATGAATAGGTTGTGGTTGATAGTTTTCAATTTGAATCCCCTCTAATTGTAGTGTTCCTTCTAGATCCATAACCAACTTTTTGTTACTATGTGTATGATCAATTTTGTTATGGATGGTTTAAGTATCTTGGTGAAGTATTATTTTGATCCATATCACTATGGGGAGTGTTAGCCCCCTATAAATTCCTTGACAAGCAAGAAAGGGGATAATTTGTTCTATGAGCCTTCAAGGAATGCATTTCTCTTGAAAACACATCATCCTTAAAGCCTTTTATGTTCCCTGCTTTTGATTGTTTCCCTCTGCTATTCTTGAGTCAATAAGCCTTACTGATGATAAAAATTGTGCTCCAAAAGGCCTTTATTTTCCCCTTGTATTTCTGCAGAACGCTCCATTTTACCCCTTTTTTCCTCTTTTCAAAGTCCCCTTTCCATCCCAAAATTTCTCCCTTAGTCCTCCTAAATCTCCCCAAAATCCCCTTTAAATTCTACCCTTACCCTTTTGTTTGGCCAAATTCCTTTTTTCTCCCTTTACCGTTACACTTCCCCAATCTTAAAATTCATTAAAAATGGGAAAAAACACACTTTCATACCTTATATTAAGGGCCTAGCCCCTTTTCTGCCAGCCCCACAAACCACTTCCCCACATGCCCAGGCACAAAGGACTCAAGCGCTGATCACAATCGCAACAATTGGACAAGCACATTCCTTTGTTAAACAGAAAAACTCCGATGCGATTGAGTTTGATCTTCAAAGCCTCCACCACGATCTCCACCGTTGATCTGCTATTCCGATCTGATGGTCGAGCACCAATCGCACTCCCCGCCCAATCACAATTGGAATTTTCAATGTTGCCGCCCCTTGTCTCCCCCGATTGCGATCCCCTGATGGCGATCCCCCGATTGCATTCTCCACCGTTGATTCCCCCATTGATCCAACGGCCATCACTCTCCCACCCCAATCGCAATCACAAATTCCAATCTCTACCACTTGCCTCCCTTTGCGATTGTGATCTCCCCGATCCAATCTCAGTCATCCATTTAAAACCGCAAATCCGACGGTCCATTTTCCCCGTCCGCCTGTGGACCCCACACCCGCTCATTTTACAAAACCCGCTGGTTTCTATCGCACTGCCTTTCGGAGGTGGGCGGTATTTTCATTTTTCGGAGCGATTCCACTCACAGCATGATGCGTGGCTCCACGCATTGTTCATAAACCGCCCTCCATCGCGCGTTCTCGTTCGTCCAAAGCCCCGGCGCGATATCGATGTATACCATTCGATCCGGGGCGGGCCATCCGACGGTTGTCACTCTGCGAAGTTGCACCAAAATTAGTCCAAGGAAATCGTACCCCAGTCCCACCACGTCACCCTTCTGCGTGTTCCTTCGTATATTCGCCCGTCTATTCATATATATCCCGGTCTAAGGTTAAATGTCGAGGTTCACGTATAAATTTCTCTACGTTCCGCAAACCTTCACCAGAGTATTTCTCCATCATTCCTATGCATTTTTTCACCATTTCTCCGTCGTCCCACTATCATCCTCGCAGTCACTCATATCATCTGACCCCATGCATTGTTCCTTAACAGTTTTCATGTTTTTGCAGGGTTACAGAGAGGTGGAAAACCGCCATGGTTCATATGTACTATTGTAATGGCACGTCGCGCAGAGAAAGTTGAATTTGGAAGCTGGTACTACAGGGAAATGTCCGGAAAGATGGCGGCAGCATAAATATTATCAGAGGACAGTTCAATCTCCGCGAAAACCTATCCGGCGCCATTAAAGTCTAGATTTTGTAGATTGAGACATTTATGAAGCGGCAGAGAAATATCCGCTAATGATCAAGGAGTTAAACGTTCAGTATTAAAGATATTTGAGCCTTAATGCAGTGGTTTAGAGGCAAAGCACCAGATTAGAGACATCATGGATCACACAGAGGGTACAACATGCAGAAAACTATATCATCGAGGTTTTCGCATCAGCAGAATGTTTTCCCACGAAAGGAAAAAGTGCCCATGCAGTGTTCAATCTATGCCGTGTTCTAGAGAGATTTTCTGCCTTGACAACAGTCCTGGTGCTATCAGAGCATTTGTTTCACAAGTATGGTGGACTTCTCAGTCATTTATTCACCTTTTTTTATTCACCAAAAGTACTGCAGAGTACTACAGCCAAAGTACATCAGAGCCATATCGGAGTAAATGGAAGCCGAAGAAGACCACCCTTCCGTCCAAGAAGTACCAGAGATAAATGCACAGAGTTTAAACAGAATGGGCTTCGGCCCCCTTTCTTTTCCAAGTTTTAATGCTGCATTTAGTTTCCACCTACTTCCTCGGCTCATATTTCTGCTATAAAACTCATGAGAAAATTATTGTAAAGGTTGTTGATCGGATATCAGTGTATTGCATGCTGTTTCTCTTGAGACAAAGTTCTCTGTGTAAAATTGTAAGATAGGCTGAGGAAGGTATTTTAGGCTGGATAACAAGTTGTTTGACAGTGTTGTACTTGATTGGTGCTGTTCTTTAATATGAAAAGCACATTTCTTTGGATCCTGATCTAAGGCAGCGGTGATGTTTTTCTGTCTCTGTGTTTTATTTCATATCATTCCATTTCTTCTGGCTTGCATCAGAAATCTGGCATAGGATTTACCCTTGTTAGGTACCCTATGTTTCTACTCTCCTTGCCTTCAATATTTTCTTCTTAATGTGTTATCTAAGGATTGACTTCAATTAATTTAACTAGTGTAGTGGATGACATTGCTTGCTAGCTGATGTATGAATTAATGAATCAGTTTCTTAGATTTTCTTGTTAGGATCTAATTGAACGAATTGGGAACACTAGGAGGTATAGAACTCTGTCTCTGCCTCACTAGGAAATTTTTCATTTCAATTGAACCTTTATAATTTCCCTCAAGTTGCCTCTGATTATGTCCAAGCAATTCTGGAGTTAAATGACCTTTGACCTGATCTATAGACACGATTGGATGGCTTTCCTTCTTTCACTTTAAATCCTTAATGTTCCATGCCACACTATCATCTTAGGATCCAATGCTTTAGATGACTAGCCCAACTGAAAGCTTGTATGTTTATTAATAGGTAAACCCTTTCCTGACTCCATTGCCCAATGGTCTTGATGTTTCTCTGAACTATCTCCCCTTTGCCTAGAATCCTCTTTGCCCATCCTTGTCTCATATTGAACCCTTAATTCCTTATTCCCAACAACCAAATAAAAACAATCAAACAAACAAACCTTGTGCCTATAACTAGCCTAACATCTTAAATTTGAGCTTCAAAGTCATATGCCTTGACATATCTTAGAGAGATCCCTCTCTGGACCCAGGAGGGCTAGATCCTAGGGTCTGAAAGTGGTTTGACGTTGTCTCATCTTTTGGTATTGCCAACCTTGCCAAAACATGGGAACCCCAACATAATGGCGACTCCGCTGGGGAGATGCTGAGTATTTCTCACCTTGCTACATCACAAGAACCTCAGAAACCTACAATCTCTGGTTAGGTTGGTAGTGAAACACTTCCATTTGCAACTCACTTTCTACACCATCTGTTGTGTTTCTCCCACACTCTTAGACAGAGTCTGGAAAGGGCCAGGTAGCCTCCATATCTCACACTCTTTCAGAGGTGACACATCTAGTAAATGCCCTCCTAGTCAATCTCTGGTTGGAGTTTGCTGTGTTCAAAGGAGTTCCTTGAAAAGAGACATTGCATAAACAATGTGGTGGACAGTATACCCTCTTGAAGCATCCTAAACCCTCCACCTGGCGACTCCATAGTTCCTAAAGACCAAAGTCTCCACTGGTGATCAGTAGGCCTGTTGATTATCTTGGTTTCACATAAGACTCCACTGGAAGACCAGCCTCCATTACAAAATCAACCACAATAGAAGTAACAAGTAGGGTTAAGCTACCTTGTTAAAAAATAGCATTCTGGCTTCAAGAACCATTCACACAAGAGCTTATCCCAACCCAAACCCACTTGAAATAGTTGACAACCCTGGGAGCATCCTCAAGAGATCTCCAGCATCTAAAATACCAACTATTTCCAGCCACATCCATAGAGCTAAATTTGCACCAGAAGACCTTACATCTCTATCACACCTTCATTTTGACCTAGACCTACCTTATAGATTACCCAAAAATAGGTCATTCAGCGATCTATATCAACCAGACCTTGAACTCCCTGGTTCACCATCTCATAGAAGTCAACACATTAGGGACAGAGAGACCCCTCCATCTACACCTCTTTATATTCACTTCCTTCAGAACTTGGGGCTCTGCCACCCTAAATCTGCCCAACAAACTTTTGCTGGTCCTAGTATCTCTGTCATCCCTATACCAGCTGCTCAGGTTAACCCTCAACTCACCAGAACATCATCATGGCAGCCTAGTATGCACCTTTGGTTTTACCCCAGCCTCTAGTACCTTTACCCAACGATTATCAATCAAATATCCCACACTTCACTACAAAGGAGTCCACCACAGCTCAACACCATGTAGATAGGATGGAAGACTCTTTTGACTACATGGAAATAGATGATGATACATTCAAAATGAGAATCTCTGCCCAGAGCTTAGGAGGTGATGTGAAGAAATGGTTCAAAGGCCTGCCTCCTAATAGTATCCTAGACCTTCCTGCTTTATATCAGACCTTCATAAACAAGTGGGAAGTTAAGGCCAACCCTCTCCAAATCCTAGCATAATACAAGAACCTGAAAAGAAACATAGGAGAGAGTGTCCAGGACTACTCTACAAGGTTTAACAGCGTTTATAATGCTCTTCCACCGCACATGAAACCTCCCCTAGGTATGGTTCTAGTGAAATACCCTGAAGGCTTAGATGCCGATATGGCCTAATAGCTTAGGGAGAGGGATTACAACACATTTGAAGACATGCAAAAAGGAGCAGTGAGTGTAGAGGCTAACCTAATTGAGAAAAAAGCAAGATTGAGAGCTGAGAAAAGGGTAACATACAGAGATGACAATGTGGCTTCCACATCTGATCCAAATTATGACCGTCTATCTAAAAATGTGGAAAAGCTACAACAAATGATGGAAAAAATGGTTGTCACAGTCACCAATCAAAATAGAAATCAAAACCATAACCAAAACCAAAACTTTAGAAGAAACAATGCCACTCCCAACAGACAAAGAGAATCAGATCAGCAAGTTATTCCCCCTTTTCAAGAGAACCTTCTTGATGAAGACGAGGGAATCATAGAAGAGTCTAAAGGGAATGCAATAAACATGTTTGAAACTGAAAACTCAATCCACAACTGTTATTCAGAGGAAGATCAGCCCTCACCCTCATACTGGGATGTAGAAAGACTAGAATCTGAGGAATATAGACTTGGATTTGTAAACGCTATTATGCAGGTCAGGGAAAAATATGAACTCAGAAGCAAAAAGATCCTAGACACTTCTAAACCAAAAGCCTCTGAGGTTACTATTAAGAAAAGGCCTGAGAAGTCTTCTAAAGTAAGTGCATAAAGTGGCAAACCATCAGCTGAAAGTTCTGGGAGAAACAAAGAAAAAGACAACCAACAAACCGATAAACAAAGCCAACCAACTAGCAGCACTAGCACTGCAGTTAGTGCTCCTGATAAAACAGTTCCAAACACTATACATAGTGAGAATCAGCCCACTGATACAGCCACCAAGATGTTGACAAACAAAACAGAGTTGAACATTCCAAAGAGTCAGTCCACTTTCAATCTGGAAAGTGAGATTGGAAAAATTAAAATCTCTGTACCACTCTCTGAGTTGGCCACTCAGGATGTATATAAAGGCCAAATTTTGAAAGCCTTGAACCTAGGAGAGAACAGTGACACGGTCAACCTAAGTGATGATCAACCAACACTTCTATTTGGTCCAAAGATTGAGGGAAAATTTCAGGAAGGGGTAGCTCCCCCTTTTTATATCAGTCTCAATATCCATGATAAGATCCTTCACAATGCAATGCATGATTCTTGAGCTTCTCACAAATTAATGCCCAAGGTAGTTATGGAAAAGCTAGGCCTAGAGATAACCCGCCCCTATAAAGATTTGTATTCATTTGACTCTAGCAGAGTAAAATGTCTGGGCCTAATCAAAGACCTTTGTGTAAGCCTAACCCAGATTCCAGCTAAATGTATGGTCATGGATGTCGTAGTGGCAGATATGCCACCTAAGTATGGCATGCTATTGTCAAGGTCATGGGGAGCCAAGCTGCAGGGTACAATGCAGATGGATGGAGCATATGCCACAATCCCTGTCTTTAGCCAACTTAGAAGACTATACATGGAGGCACAAATGAAGTTCTTAGTCAGTAGCCCTGAAAAACCTGAAAATTCACCTTTATACTCCATGCACACAGATCTGGACTCTTTCATCTTTTGCAATGATGAATCCTCGGGAGAGCCAGCACCAAAAAGCATAGATACAAACAGAGGAGTTGAGACCATGGATTTTAACATAATGGCCACTCTGGATTTAGAGGAAAACGAATGCAATCAGTTGACTAGTCATCCCTCATAAACTCATATATCACACGAAGAACTAAACAACCCACAGCCTAGTGCAGACCCCATAACACAACATAATGGCGAACCCAGCTATAGGACAAGAAATGATAACAAAACTGAGAATGAACCCCTATGGGAAATGAATTTCGATGGGTCCTGCACAAGAAGAACTACTGGAGTAGGGATGTGGCTACATAACACTGAGAGTGGTTACGCAGAGAGCCATGCCTGTAGCCTGCATTTCAAATGTACCAATAATATTGTAGAATGCGAGGACCTAATCCTAGGCTTGAATCTGTTGAAGAAATTAGGAGCCCATAGGATAGTCGTACAAGGAGACTCTGAGTTGGTTATAAAACAAGTGAATGGTGAATACACATCGAAACACCCTAGGTTGAGAGCATATAGGAACTACGCCATGGATATATTGAAAACATTTGTAGAATATGAGTTGGTGTTTGTTCCTAGGAGTCAAAACATCATTGCAAATGGATTAGCTTGCCTAGCTAGTTCATACCCTAAGACTCCAAGCGATCAGAAAATCATCGTACAGACCAAATTTAGACCTGCGATGCCAGATAACGAAAAATATTGGCAGGTATTTGAGGGAGATAAGCAGATTGATGATTTTCTGATTAGCAGGAACGAGTTTGAGTTTTCTGATTCAGACTCCAAATCCAAGAACAGCTGCCTAAATGAAGAATCCTCTGACGAAGAAACCCCATCCCACAATGCAGAAATAAACGCTTTTAATGAAGAAACTGGAGATTCAATCACAGAATGTAAAAACGCAAAAAATGAGGAAGTTGAGGTGCTGCAGACCAAATACAAGAACATTCCCCGTGGTCTGGCACCTTTAGAAGATCTTTTTGACTTTGATGATGTAGCAAAAAAGCCCACTATAGAACACGCCTACTCTAATGTTGAGGAATGAAACATAGGCACTGAAGATAAACCCAAGATGATCAAATTAGCTGGGTCCCTACCTGCAAACATTAAAAAGAAATACATTGACCTTTTCAAGGAATTCATTGATGTGTTTGCCCGGAGCTATGAGGACCTGAGAGCCTATGACACAAGCATCATACAGCACAAAATACCCCTGAAAGAAAATTAGAAGCCCTTCAGACAGAAACTTCGTAGAATAAACCCAAAGCAATTGCCTGTAGTTGAAAAGGAGATTAAAAAGATGTATGAGGCAAGCGTAATAGTTCCTGTGAGGTTCTCCGATTGGGTATCAAACCTAGTGCCTGTAAGAAAGAAAACAGGAGAGATCAGGCTTTGTATTGATTTCAGGAATCTTAATAGGGCCTCACTCAAAGAAAATTATCCTTTGCCAAGAATGGAACACATCCTTCAAAAGGTAGTAGGCTCAAGGAGGATCTCCCTGTTAGATGGATTTTCAGGTTACAACCAAATTTTAGTACTCCCAGAAGATCAAATCAAAACAGCTTTTACCACTCCATGGGGCACCTTTATGTATGTTAAAATGCCTTTTGGACTGATGAACGCTGGAGCAACCTTCCAAAGAGCAATGGACATAGCTTTTTCAGATGAAATAGGACACTTCATTGTCATCTATTTGGATGACATAACAGTCTACTCCAAGACTGAGGAAGAACACCTAGAACATTTGAGGAGAGTGTTTGAAAAATGTACAAGCTTTGATCTGTCATTGAATCCTAAAAAGACTGTATTTGGGCTACAATAAGGAAAGCTTCTCGACCACATTATATCTGAAAAGGGAATTAGGATAGACCCACAAAGAGTTGAAGGAATACTACAAATCACACACCCAAGAAACATCAAAGAATTACAGTCCTTCATTGGGAATATCAACTTCCTTAGGATATTTATTCCCAACCTAGCTGAACACCTTAGGAATATGACAAAAATGTTAAAGAAAGGTGTAGGAGTTAAGTGGACTATTGGGGCGAAGAAATCGTTTGAATCGGTAAAACTTGCACTCACCCAGGCTCCTGTCCTAATCAGCCCCGATTTCTCAAAGGATTTTCTGATTTTCTCATTTGCATGCGAGCATACGATAGCTGTTGTCCTGCTGTAAAAAAAACCTGAGGGAATGGAACAGCCCATTTCCTTCTTTAGAAACACACTGAGAGACGCACCCTTGAAATACAACATAATGTAAAAATAGGCCTATGCCTTAGTCAAGGCCTTGAAAGACTTTAGGGTGTACATTCTACATTCCCACACCATAGCCTCCGTGCCTAGCATAGTGGTCAAAGATATCTTGTCCCAAGATCCAGATGGGAAGACGGGAAAATGTTTTGTTGTGATCCTAGAGTACGACCTTGAGATAAAACCCACCTAACTGATCAAAGGTCAGGGCTTAGCTCGAATAATGGCTGAATCAAATCTACAAGCCCTTGACATTAATATGGTAGATACCTTGGATGAGCAGCAGGGATTAACTGATACCACTGTTGAAGAAAAGTTTCAGGGCTCTCCTTGGAATTCTGAAATTTTGTATGTGCTGACGCACCTCAATGCCCCTCCTGAACTATTAAAGACCAAGGCCAGATTCTTAAAGCTAAAATCCAAAAGCTATTGCATAACGAATGAAGGCTTATACTGGAAAAATTAAAATGGCCTATTTCTTAAGTGTTTACCTGAAACTGAAGCTGAAAAGATTAAGCAAGAATTCCATGCAGGAGAGTGTGGAGGCCACCTGTACTGGAAGGCCACTGCAAACAAAATACTCAGAACTGGTTATTACTGGCCTACACTCTTCAATGACATCCATAAGATGATAATTGCCTGCCATAAATTCCAGATCTTTGAAGGCAAGAGAAAACTCCTCCCCCTCCCTTTGCAACCCATCATTGTTGAAGGTCCTTTTATGCAATGGGGCCTAGATTTCATAGGAGAAATCCACCCTGCTTCTTCTGCACAACACAAATGGATCTTAATAGCCACAGACTACTTCACTAAATGGATAGAGGCCATACCCGCTAGGAATGCCACAGATTCAATCATCATTAGGTTCCTAGAAGACCACATCCTTTCTCAGTTTGGCTGTCCAAGGAAAATAATCACTGATAATGTTGCTGCTTTTGGATCCAAGAAAATGGTTGATTTTTGTCGCAGGTATCAAATAGCACTCGGTCATTCAACTGCCTATTACCCTCAAGGTAATGGATTAGTTGAATAATCAAACAAGAGCCTGGTAACCATCATCAAAAATCTACTGGAAGAAAACAAAAAGTCATGGCATAACAAGTTGGTGCATGCTCTGTGTGCTGACAGGCTTACAACAAAGAAGTCCATTGGCACGTCTGCTATCAGCTTGTCTATGGAACAGAAGCAGTGTTTCCTACCAGCCTTGGAGTACCAGTGATCAAACTTGTCCAAGATATACAGACAGAAGAAGATAGCATGGTGAGGAGAATAAACCAAAAAATTCATCTCCAGAAAACAAGGGAAGAGGTCTATAACAGAGTTGTGAGAGTTCAGAAGAACATACAAAATTTGTTTGACAGAAGAATAGAAGCCTATGATTTCAAAATGGGGGATAAAGTTCTGAAGTGGGATTCAAGGAGAGAGGATAAAGGAAAGCATGACAAGTTTGACAGTTTGTGGTAAGGTCCATACATCATCCAAGCCACTGTGGGTCCAAATGCCTTTTTCCTACAATAATTAGATGGTACAGAGCTGTTTGGGGGTCCTGTCAATGGCAGGATGCTCAAACACTACTTATGTTGATTTCCAATTTCCAGTTTCCATTTCCATTGTAAATACCATTGCAGTGTTTTGTTTTCAAGAAAAAGAGAAAATGTTTCAGACATGCTCAAAACAGAGAGGAAGGAGAGGTTCAGACATGCTCAAAACACGAACCTCTGAAGTGAAAAATATTGGCTTTAACATGATCAGAACCTGAGCCAAATGAAGCAAAGTAGCTGGTCCTAACATGCTCAAAATCTGGACCAGCAAAGAAGAAAGAAGAACCAGCTCTAACATGCCCAAAACCAGAGCTGAAATGAAGAAGAGAAAGTGACTCTAACAAGCTCAAAACTTGACTCACAAAGAAAGAAGGATACTCCAAGCTTTAGATTTCAAGCCTTCAAAGTTTTGTTCTCAATTTTCGTAATTTTCTGTCCATGTGCAATTATCTTTATGCCTTGGATCCACAGCAAACTAGACTGTATAATCCTAGTTTGATTGTTTTTAAATTTCTGTTGTAGAATGTAGAGAATAAATCTGTTGGACAGTTTAATCCCAGCAGATATTAGATTAGGTAGAGAAACATATGATACCAACAGTCTATTCTGGTCTCATGGAGTAATAAGGGTAGATTTAGAATAGGTTTATTTTCTGTTATTAAAATGAATGATGTAAAGGGTCTGCTAGTTCAAATGCACCTTAGAAGAAAAAATGCTAGGATTGTAGGATGGGTAGGTAGATTGTTTGGGAATGTTTCTACTGATCTATCATATTTGTGGCAGCTAAAAATCAAAGAAGAAAGGTGGCTGAAGCAGCAGGCATCTGGCCTACACCGAAGATCATTTTCTGAATTCTTGACTCCTTCAAGAAGAAGCCATCCCCATGTGGAGCCACTGTTAGCCCCCCATAAATTTCTTGACAAGCAAGCAGGTGGCTGATTTGTCTTTTTGAGCCTTCAAGGAGTGCATTTCCCCTGAAACACATCATCCTTGAAGCCTTTTCATGCTCTACACCCTCTGATTATTTTCCTCTGCTGTTCTCTAGTCAATAAGCCTTACTGATGATAAAAATTGTGCTCCAAAAAGCCTTTATTTGCCCCTTGTATCTCTGCAGAACTCCCCATTTTACCCTTTTTTTCTCTTTTCAAAGTCCCTTTTCCATCCCAAAATTTCTCCCTTAGTCCTCCTAAATCTCCCCAAAATCCCCTTTAAATTCTACCCTTACCCTTTGTTTGGCCAAGTTCCCCTTTTTTCCCCTTATCGCTCCCCTTCCTAACCCCAAATATTGCATTAAAGGGGGTAAAAACCCACTTTTTAACTTTATAATAGGGCCTAGCCCCTTTTCCACCAGCCCCTAACCACTTCCCCACGTAACCCGCACCCAGGACCAAGTGTTTAAGCCCTGGGCGCTTATCACAATCGGAGCTGTTGGGTGGGCAGTTTCCTTTGTAACATTGAAAAAGTTCCGATGTGATTGGGTTTTGTTATGAAGACCTGGGATGCGATCTACACCGTTGATCCACTATTCCGATCTGATGGTTGAACGCCAATCGCACTCCCCGCCCCATCGCAATCGCAAAGGTTTGGCTGCACCCCCCAATTGCGATCTCCGATCTAATCTACACCGTTGGTCTGCTATTCCGATCGGACGGCTCAGCGCTGATCACACCATCTCCCCGACACCCCTCTCCATCTCCCTCCCATCGAATGAGAGCCGTTGATTTGGCCCCTGGATCCAACGACTAGCGCTCAATCGCATCCCCACTCCCAATCGCGATCGAAACTTTTGTAACGTTTCACCCCTGCCCCCCCCCCCCAATTGCGATCTCCCGATTCCATCTCAGTCGTCCATCCGTTCCAAGATCCAACGGCCTTAAACCAATCGCACCATCACTCAATCGGATTGCTGACTCTCCCATTTATCCCCTCCGATTTGATCATAGCCGTCGATCTTCCTCCTGAGATCTGACGGTCTTAAACGAATCGCCCTCCACCCACGACCGAGTCCCACCACACCAAACTGTTTCATGTGTTTTCCGTGTTTTTCTGTGTATTGCATTCAAAGGCTCCAACTCGGGTTTTGTATTGATTGCATTAAAGTTTCATTTCGCCCGGCCTCCGCGTACTTTTTTCCACTGTCTCACTACATATCCCTACCATTTGTCAGTACATTCATAGCGGACCCTACCAGTCACCGTTCACACCATATTGTCGCATTCTCCATCGTTGTTTCACTCGGCACCGCCACCTTCATAACCCTCCGCTCCATCCACCCTCCCATGCATTGGACTTCATAACAGAGTTTTGTATTTTGCAGGATACAGGCGGTGGGTGCCGCCATGATCCACAATCTTTGTTACAGTGGCACAAAACCAAAGAAAGATCATTTTAGAGTTTAAAAGTACAGAGGAGAACCCGGGAGGATATCTTAACGCAATTTTCATTAAAAATACAGATTTTGACCGTGCAAGGTCCTTCCCGGCGCAATTAAAGCCCGATTTTAATTGACAGAGACGGTCGAAGCGGCAAAGAGTATCAGTACATAGTTAAGGCATTCCTATGCACATCAGCAGAATGTTCCCGCTTGAGAAAGGACAAAGAGCCCATATTGTTCCCATTGATTACCGTGTCCCCGAAGAGATTTCAACACTGAACACAGTGCTGATGCTACCAGAGCATTTATTATGCAGTATGGCAGACTTCACTGTCATTTATTTACCCTTTTGTTTACTCACCAAAGGTACTACAGAGTACTGCAGCCATAATACATCAGAGCCATACCGGAGTAAACGGAAGCCTGAAGAAGATCATTCTTTCGTCCAAGGCATGCCAGAGATAAATGCACAGAGTTTGAATAGAATGGGCTTCGGCCCTCTTTCTTTTCCAAGTTTTAATGCTGCATTTAGTTTCCACCTACCTCCTCGGCTCATCTTTTTGCTATAAAACTCATAAGAAAATTATTGTAAAGGTTGTTGATCAGTTATCAGAGAAATTCCAAGCTATCTCTTTTGAGACATAGTCTCTGTGTAAAGTTGTAAGATAGGCAGAAGAAGATGCTTTCAGACTAAATATTCAGCCATTGGTAATGTTGTACTTCACTGGTGTTGCTCTTTAATATGACAAGCACATTTCTTTGGATCCTGATCTAAAGTTGTGGTGATGTTTTCTATCTCTATGTTTTATTTCATTTCATTTCATTTCTACTGGCTTGCATCAGAAATCTGGCATAGGATTTACCCTTGTTAGGTACCCTATGTTTCTGCTCTCCTTGCCTTCAATGTTTTCTGTTATATGTTCTATCTAAGGTTTGGTTTCAATTGATCTAACCAGTGTAGTGGATGTTATTTCCTTCTAGCTGATGTATGGATTAATGAATCTATTCTTAGATGTTCTTGTTAGGATTTAGCTAGAAGATTTGGGAACACTGGGGATCAGAGTTAGCCCTATCCACTAGGATCCTTGTGCAACCAGCCGACCTTTCTAAGATCCCTCAAGCTGGGGGCCAAAGCATTGAGAGTTCAAATTCTCTCTCTGATCTCAGGTCTTTAGTTTTGTATTCTCAGTATTATTTGTTTCCTCCTCTCTTACCATTTCATACCAACTATCAACTTTAGGATCCAAAGCTTTAGATGACTAGCCCAACTGAAAGCCTGCACATTGGATAGCAAGTAAAACCTTTCCTGACTCCATTTCCCAATGGTCTTGAATGTTCCCTGGAGTATCTCTCCCTTGTCTAAAATCCTCTTTGCTCATCCTTGTCTCATATTGAACCCTTCTTTCCTGATTCCCAACAACCAAACATACAATCAAACAAACAAACCCTGAGCCTTATAACTAGCCTAATACCTTAACACTGAGCTTCAAAGTCATATCCTTCGACATATCATAGAGAGATCCCTCTCTAGACCCAGGAGGGCTAGATCCTGAGGTCTGAAAGTGGTTTTGATGTTGTCTCATCTTTTGGTCTTTCCAACCTGGCCAAAACATGGGAACCCCAACAGGATACATGGCTCTCATTAGCAAATGTATTGTGATTTAGCCATCTTCCTTTCAGGAAGTAGTGCAAGAGCCCACATGGGTAGATGAAATGGTGGAGGAGTATGACTCCATTGTCAGAAATAGTGCTTGGGAAATTGTTCCAAGGTCGGTTGATAAATCAGTGGTAGGTTCAAGATGGATCTACAAGGTAAAGCAAGCTGTTGATGGGAGTGTTGAGAAGTATAAGGCAATATTTGTGGCCCGAGAATTCTCACAGATCGAGGGGATTGATTATGAAGAAACGTTTGCACCTGTCACACAGTATTCTTCCATAAGGACCATCCTTTCTCTCTCAGCGCAAATGGGTTGGCAGCCTAAAGGATTTGAGATCTTCAGAAGCGAGTCGCATGTGTGGAGACTCAAAAGAGCGGTGTATGGGTTGAAGTAAGCACCCCATGCTTGGTACACTCTAATCGACAGCTATTTCACTGGACTTGGCTTCACCAGGAGTGAGGCATGCAAACCTATACCAAATTGTGGTGGAGGGTAAGCTTTTAATCATTTTTCTTTATGTTGATTATTTAATACTGACTGGTGATGAGCAACTGATACACTCATGCAAGGAGGACCTTGCAAAGGAGTTTGAGATGAAGGATATGGGCCTCCTTCATTATTTCCTTGGATTGGAAATATGGCAGCGAGATGGTGAAATTTTTGTGTCTCAAGCCAAGTATGAAAGGGAGATATTGGGTAAGTTTCACATGGAGGGTTGCAAACCCATGGATACTCCTCTTCCAGGAAACTGGAGGAAAGAGGACGCTACATCTAGAGAGGTAGTGGATGCTATTGTCTATCGACAGTTAGTGGGTTCACAAATGAATTTAGTAAATACAATACCAGACATATGCTATGTGGTGAACCAGATTAGTCAAGTGATGGGTAAGCCTACCAAGCTCTTTTGGAAGGCGAGCAAGCATGTCCTGAGATATCTCAGGGGCACATCTGAGTACGGCTTATGGTACAAACAGACGGATGAGGTGAAGTTGCATGGCTTCACAGATGCAGATTGGGTGGGTAGCCCAACGGACAGAAAGAGCACATCAGGAGGGGTCTTCAGTATCAGATCTACAAATATTTCTTGGTACAGCAGGAAACAAAGATCTGTGGCACTCAGTTCAGCGGAAGCAGAATACATGGCAGCAAGTCAAGCTACGTGTGAGGCTATCTGGATGAGAAAGATCCTGGTTGGTTTGTTTGTTTCTCATTTAGATCCTACAGTGATTCATTGTCATAATCAGAGTTGCATTAAACTCTCAATTAATCCTGTGTTTCATGATAGATCTAAGCATATAGATATCCGGTATCATCATATCAGAGATTGTGTGCAGCAGAAGATCATGTTGCTTTAGTACAGGGCCTATAGAAGATCAGGATGTAGATATTCTAATGAAGGCGCTCACCAGGAGCAAGTTCGAATACCATAGAGGCAAGATCGGGGTGAAGGATAATCCATTTCTTGTTGAGAGGGAGTGTTGAGATTCAACAAGATGATGATCCTAGCAAAAATTAAGCACCTACACTAGGTGGGTCCCGCAGGCTATTTTTAGGTGTATGTCTATTTTTAGAATGTTGAGCAAAGTCTATTTTAGATGGTTGAGAAAATTCTATTTATATATGAGTTTCTATTTTTAGATATATGGGCGAAGTCTATTTACAGATCGCATGTCTAAAAAGAGAATGCATGTTGATTATTATTATCTCTTAATAATAATTAGACAATAAATAATAATCTATTCTCTTGAAGCACTTGATTTCAGTTAACTGTTGTGGAAAACCAGTTGACTAAAGGAATTATGATTTCTAAGGTTGGTTGGTGGGACATGCAAGTGGACTTCGTTGTAACTGAGTGATACAAAGTTGTAATAGAGTTGGATGTGTAGTTATGTGAGTTGTAAAGTAGTTTAACTAAGTTAAGTGAGTTAAACTTAGTTGTGCTATTTGTAACTAGTTGTAACTAAATATACACTAGTGAGAGATCAATGAATTAAATATTAAATTAATTCACATGGAATGATCTCACATGCAACTGAAGATTTACTACTGTTAACTACATGCATTTCAGATCCAGTGGAGACCTAGTTGAGAGATAGGTGAAAGGGACAGTTTGACTATATGTTGTGACATTAGTGGGTGCACTCATGCAACCACACACACATTGGAGATTCCAATGAGGATTGCGCAGTGAAGGCAAGGCAAGATCGAATACATTCATGGATTGTGATCAGCAGGGATTGCACAGTGGAGGCAGGTTGTCAAGAGGCAGTAAATTGGTGCATGTGTGAGCCAATTTTTTTATGAAAGTGTGAGACGATTATATATTGTACTAAGAGCTCTTGGATTAGAGTTTTTTATGATATTGTTTCATGATCCAAGATATATACATAATATATAATACTGGGGTTTTCATCTTTATTCTTTCCCGATAAAATCATCTGCGTTATGTGTGATTGAAATTTATTCATGTGTTTGCAATTGGCGATTAAATTTCCGCAAGAATTTAAGTAGAAGGATTTTTATTTAACAGTGGCATATAATTGTTAGATAGGGAGAATCCAAGCCATACATAATTGTATTAAAATTTATACATCCCCCACCTTGGGTCAGGCTTGGAAAGATTCCCTGGAGGTTGAAGCAGCTAAAAAGAAAAGTAAAAGTATAAATGGCCACATTCAACGGGAAAATTTACCACAAGATGCAAAAGATGGCATGAACAAATATATTTACCACGTTTTCAAAAGCCAATGCATGAGCTCTACCCCATATATATGCACATCACCCTGGTTCCATAGGCCCTAGATGAGCCTCCTTTATCATTGAAGAACCCATGATTGTCCCAACCCCTGGAGGGAAATGAATTTCCCCACCAAAAAGGGGGTATCCACTGTTATATATTACACATCATGCTCCTATATTTTGAGCCCTAAGGAGTTAATCAAAGAAAAATCATAAAAGGAAAAAGGAATATAAACAAGGGTGGAAAAATCAAGGTCAGGGCACCTCATGTACCATGATTTCTCCATCCTATACATTATATACCCAGGTGTGGGCTTCCCTTATTTTAGCTGCCCTTGTTCCCCAATATGTGGCCCAATATTGCACCCCTCATTCCCTATTCCATTCACCTCTTTATCACATCCCACCACCGTTTTAGGGATGTGCTTAGGGCATACTATCCCCTCTAAAGGTAGAAACCACCTAATAAGGTACTCGGCTAACCCCCTTTGGAGCTTGGAGACATTAGCACATACCAAAGCCCACTATGGAAGGGCATGCCATTATGAAGTGTCCAATTGTTTTCCATGGTTTGTAAACACTTTTACTCAATTACTTTAATGACTTGTTGTGCTGGAAGGCTAGGGAACACATTGGATCTTATGCAGGATTGCAGACGGTGCTCATTATGGGTTTGGTCTCCCTATACAAGGTCCTAACCCCTAGAGGACTACATTGGAACATGTAGGGTCTGTGTAGAGAGCCATGCACCTATACAATAGTAGATAACACTCCATGGATACCCATAGATGTTTAGATATTGTTTGATATCCACCTTTTGGACGAGGAAGATACATTTGGTACACTATGCCTAGATGGCACCACAAGTGCACCACACACTTGGAAAGTGTCCCAAGGCTTGTACGCTGACATGGCATCATTTATTCCATCATCGGAGCCCTTACATATGGTCTACAGGCATCTTCGACTCACTTGGAGACCCATGAGGTCATTGGTGTGCCCCCACACCCACTGGGAGCACCACATGTTTATTGTTTGGAGAACAAGGGGACACCCCCTTTTCCATCACTTTTGAGGATCCTATTCATAAGTATGGCACTTATGGACCTCATCAAGCCTCTTGAATGGCCCTATGACATGCACATATTATTATTTGACCTCTTCAGAGGCTTATTATTTTATTTGTGAGTTAGTTTGTTGGGCTTGTCATGAAAAGTTAGCTAATTTGCACATTGTTTTATTTTAGGGGCTAATGTAGGCCCAAATAGGTAGTTTGAACTGCTAATGAGTGTATACATAGGAGTTGGATGAATTCATTTTTTATCATCACTTGAATTGGATCATTCTCTCTCTTAAGAACTTTGCATTTCTTCTTGAAGGATAATTTTGGATCATGGATGAATTTTCATGTGTGGATTGGGCCTTCTAATCTTGGAGCTTCTTATATTTAAAATATGTTGATGGTTGGATATATCCTCTTACATGTAAGCACAATTTTGATGCTATTTTATTTTACTTTGTTGCATACATTGATCATGATATTTTCACTAATTTATGGCTAATTGGTGCATGCATTTACGACATCAATGTGGAATTGTGTTTCTATTTAGCTTGTCTCTATTTATGGGCTATGTTTGATGAAATTTTTTTCCTAGAGATTGAAGTTATCTCGACAAACCTTCTCCATTTGCAATGAATTATAAATTATTTTAAGGTCACTTTTCTTCTCTTACCTTAACATTAGACAAAGTTGATTTTGAGAGCCTCCTTGAACAAGAAACAAGATCCATATTCATAGTTCTCCTTGACTCCATATCCCCAAGAGGAATTAGGCATTGATCCATCAAAAGGTGCTCACTTTAAAACCTATATATTCACCTTTTCCTCTTTCTTCTAGGTCTATCCATGTTGGGCCACCTAGGGCATTAATTTCCCAAAAAACTAATCCTAGAAAAATTTTAATATCACAGCCCCTAATGCGCTGGTGTGTCCTAAAGGTCTCCTCCAAATTTGAATAGATTACGACAGTGGGATTACGAGATATGCCAAGCTATAGGTTTGAGATCAAAATATGCCCTGGTGTTCCCAAGGCTAGCACCTCATAGGATCATTTACACAAATTTAAGTAAAAAATATTGTTTTGATCCTTCCCCTTGCCTTGTTTAGGTCGATATCATCATTGATTGATAAATTTCCTCCCCTTAACCTAGACTGGGTCCACTTGGTCTTGTGTGGTCCCATTTTTTACCAAAGACAATTCATCAATGACAACTCAAGAATCCAACTTTTATAAGGATTGTAGAGATTGGGAAAAAAAATCTCAAATCATAATCCTTTCACCTAACCCTCAAATCCTCACTTTCTTTTCCTAGAAAGTCTTGTACCTTGCGTAAAGAGCAAGCAAGCTCCATTCATAATCCTATTCTAAGGAAAGGGGTCTTTAAGATCACTTCATATATATTTTTTGATCCACCCTTTATAAGTGACTTCTTAATACCGGGTCTCCTCTCATCGGTGAAAGTCAGTAAAGAGTAGGGATTCTTAGTTGTGGTGACAATGGGCCAAGTCTCCATCGTTTCCCTTAACCTAGCAGTTTCCCGATTAGGAGTCCCTTTTATGGTCCCCTACTAGTTTGAGTGCTAATGATTCCTATGATGCAACATAGAATTGTGAAAAAATCATTTGTTTCTTTCCCCAATTTTTATCCATTGAAGCCATGATATTTTTGTCAAAAGATTTCTTCCTACTAGTGCCGCTCTTCAAGTTGTGGTAGGACTCGTACTTACGATTAGCTCATCTGGTCAACCTTGGAATATGGATTCTTATTGCAACACTTCCATATGAGTTTTGAGATCCTATTTAGCGAGAAGAATATCACTGATTTTTTCCTTATTCTAGAATTCGAGTTGATTTTTTGTGTTTGAGCTTTTGTTGTAGTATGTACTTAAATTCCTTCAACAATGTCTACTTTGTTCCACCATTTATTAATATTTTCTTGAAAGTATAGGTATTGAATCCGAAACCATTCCACTCTTAAGGGCCTATTCTTTGGGTGTGCCATAATATCCATCTCCAACTAAATTGGAGAGTTTTCCAAGTTGTGGCTAGGAAGAGTGGAGGTGTCCATGAATATATCGTGAACCATTATGTTATTGGAGATGATAAACCTATCTAGACAGGATTATCTTTATTATCATCCTCCCCAACAATTGTTCCAAGCATGTAGCTCATTTTTCATATCCATATCTACCAGGTTGGAGGAATCCATTGTTTCCCAAAAGAGGGTGGATTCACCATCCAACCTGTGTATTCCTCCCTTCTTCTCCTTAATGTATTTTATCATATATTATTCCCCTCCTAAGATCGATCACATTGAGGATATTAGGAGGTAGGTGGGCCTAATTGGTTGTAGAAAATCGAATTTATCTTTGGAGAGTGTGTGACCATAAACATTTGACAAGAAGCAAGTTTCTAATGATCCCAATAGTTGAAATTGAATGGTCAAAACGTGGAAGGAGGTGAAAAGTATAAGAACAATAACTTTTTGAGTTTTCCATAGTATGGAAAGAGACCCTAATTTCCCCTATGAATTTATTGAAACAAATTGGTAGTTTTATCCCATTTCTTGACCAACTGGTCGATGGACTCGCTATTCTTTTTTGTCTCATAAGTTAACAAGAAGTTTGTATTATCATTTCTCCTTCTTTTAGATGCAATGGTTTCCTTTTTTTGTTGAGGCATCTAATATTCCAAGATATAATTTTCATTTTGGAGGGGTGGAATAGGAGGGATAAACCTCTTAAATCAGTTTGATTATACCAAATTTGACTAGGATCTCTCCTAATTCCTCTAGGATATATTGATTTCTCTTTCTCCCTTACTTCTTATATTCCTAGTGTGTATTTGTTTTCTCTTTGACTGGTGGAAAATGGACATCGAGAGGATTGGAACTAGATTTTCCATGGGATATTTTCTAAGCTTGTTGTCAAGACTTGAGAAAGGCTTTACTAAGAATTTTGGCTTGATTTTCTGGTATGGAGCGTGGGCCTTTACCTTTCCAAGAATTTTCAAGGAAAAGGAGATTAATGGCACCAAGGTCCATGTCCTTGATCTCTTGATTGTGCAATTTGGGATAGGGGATAACTGCTAGGGTTATTTTGGCATCAAGGTCCATGTCCTTGATCTTCGACTCACTTGGAGACCCATGAGTTCATTGGTGTGCCCCCACACCCACTGGGAGCACCACATGTTTATTGTTTGGAGAACAAAGGGCCGCCCCCTTGTTCATCACTTTTGAGGATCTTGTTCATCATTATGGCACTTATGGATCTCATCAAGCCTCTTGGAGGGCCCTATGACATGCATATATTATTATTTGACCTCTTGAGAGGCTTATTGTTTATTTGTGAGTTAGTTTGGTTGGCTTGTCTCCAAAAGTTAGATAATTTGCACATTATTTTATTTTAGGGGCTAATGTAGGTCCAAATAGGTAATTTGAACTGCTAATGAGTGTATAAATAGGAGTTGTATGAATTTATTTTTTATCATCACATGAATTGGATCATTCTCTCTCTTGAGAACTTTGCATTTCTTCTTGGAGGATAATTTTGGTTCATGGATGAATTTTGATGTGTGGATTGGGTCTTCTTATCTTGGAGCTTCTTATATTTCAAATATGTTGATGGTTGGATATCTCCTATTACATGTAAGTACAATTTTGATGGTATTTTATTTTACTTTGTTGAATACATTGATCATGATATTTTCGCTATTTTAGGGCTAATTGGGGCATGAATTTATGACATTAATGTGGATTTGTGTTTCTATTTAGCTTGTCTCTATGTATGGGCCATGTTTGATGAACAAATTTACCTAGAGACCGAAGTTATCTCGACAAACCTTCTCCATTTGCAATGAATTATAAACGCTTTTAAGGTTACTTTTCTTCTCTTACATTAACATTAGATGAAGTTCATTTTGAGAGCCTCCTTAAACAAGAAACAATATCCATATTCATAGTTCTCCTTGAATCCATATCCACAAGAGGAATTTGGCACTGATCCATCAACAGGTGGTCACTTTAAAATATAAATATTCGCCTTTTCCTCTTTCTTCTAGGTCTAGTCACGTTGGGCCACCTAGGGCATTAATATTGAGACAAACTAATCCTAGAAAAAGTTTAATATCCTAGCCCCTACTACGTTGGTGTGTCCTCAAGGTCTCCTCTGAATTTGAAGAGATTACAACAATGGGATTGCGATATATCCCCAAGCGTAGGTGTTACACCATTTTTTAGTCATCTAACTTATTATCATTAGATGGACCCAAGTACACCATGTAAGACCGGTTTTTACCTAAGTAAAACTACTTTACTATATTTAAATCAAACCCCAAAAAGGAAATATTAAACAAACCTATATTTGTTTGATTTTTCCTCATGGAATAATTAATTAAACCATAATTTAATTTATTATTCCGATCATATTTAACTTAAAAACAAAAAATTAATGAGATAAACCCATAGTTATCTTATTATTTTCTAGGAATAATTATTTAAATCTTATTTAGATAATATTCCTTGTTAAATATGACCAAATCACCCACCATTAATCAAATAAATCATTATTTATTTGGTTATATCCCAACCACTTCCTTAAAAAGATAAATAAATCATTTATTTATTTATTTTTCACTAATCAAGGATTTGGCCAAGTCAAACACCCTTTCCCTCCAACAAATAATAATAAAATATTCCATAAAGGTGGATCTAGATTTGGTTAACATTATTTTAATCATGCACCAAGATCTAGAATGACCCAATATTTGTTATAAATAGGAGGGATTCTCCCCCATCATTCCTCACCTTTTGTTGCCTACTAGGTACTCTGGATCTATACACTTGGTCTCATTCCTACCATTTTTGCTCCCATTGAGCTCTATCTTCTACATTGGGTTTTCTACATCTACAAGAGAGAGAAAGCTTAGATGCGAGTCTTGGGACTACAAAGAACCCATCCCATTGAGGAGATACTGGATACACCTTCTTGTTTCCTCCCAGGTGCCTGTAATATAAAAATTCATTCAAAAATCGTGTTCTTGTCTTGTCTATTGGATGCATGGAGCAAACTCTTTACTTTCTTGCTTAATGTCTTTCCATTTATAGATACGACATTGGCTTGTATTTTAACCACTAATCGCAGATCTGAAGATGTTTAGCGTACTCTTTATTGTTTGTTAGGAGCTATTAGTTATGCGTAGCTAAAGTGGTTCTTTTTCGTACACTTAGAAACGAAGAATTCATACTAACAAATGGCGACTCCACAGGTTTTAAATTACGACCAGTATCGTTTTCATATTCACATATCCGGCTACTTGAGGCCCTAGGGCTTCTTTTCGAGCGCTTAGTTTTCTCTATGTCATTTTATACGCAAAACCTAAAAACCTAAAATTTCTAACTTCGTGTGTTTTACAGCCCTATTACGCAGTCGCGACATCGGCCTTGGCCCGGGGCAGCAACTTTTGCGAAAATGCGCGCTTGAGACAACGGAACGGGGAGTCGCACTTTTTGGCCCTAAACCTGACACGGACCTCCCGGGTCGCACTTTTCGGCTGTTTTACGAGCCTGAACTCGGATCGGGTCGGCTGACTGCCTTTCCGACATTTTTTGCCAATTTTTCTGGGTTACTGCTGCGGTTGCGGGGGTTTTCCAGCCTGTCTCAATAGCCTTGACCAAGATACGATACGTTTTTACTCATCTGAAGTGGGAACCCGGCCCCTTGGGGCTTTAGTACCTACTTTTTGTGGAAGAGTTTCATTCATTTCGTGATCGGTTTCGATGACCCCTCTTTTCAGATTTGTTACCTCCCTTTCGGATCCATTGAAATCAGCCTTTTTCCTCTCAAATCCACCTCTTGTCGTTTTGTTTGGACCTCCTTTGAAGGCCTCGCCTCACCCCTCCGATTATTTGCTGATTTCCCTCCTTTTTCCGACCACCTTGCCTGTCTGTCTCTTCGGCTGTGATCTGCACCTCTTGCACCTTGCAACTTTATCCTCCAGGATCTGCGTCGCTTTTGACCCTAGATCTGTGACTCCCTTTATGTGTGTTTTACATAGTTTTTCCCTTTCTTTTAAGCATAGTTGTGAGAGAACCACCTTCTTGGGTTAGATAGATGCATCGCCAAGCTTTGTTATTTTTCTGTTATTTCGGTGTTATATTCTATTCTACGTAGGTTTATTTTCAGCTACGCGGCACACTTTTTCTTACTCTCAACAACGGAAAGGGTTTAAAAAATTAAAATTAACGCACGCCACACTTGACCCCTAAGTGAAGAAGCGCACAGTTAACACGCGGCAAAGACTCTAAATCAATTGTCCACTACACCTTCTCACCCTTGACCTTTCTTGATTACGCTCCCTTCTGCCCTTGTCGGTTTCCTTCTTCTAATCCTCATTCGCCCCCAAGGCGCGTTCCACGAGAGACTTCTTGGCCTTCACCCTCGAGTTTCGGTTGATCGACTACTCCGAGCCGCCGGGTCGTCGAGAGCCGGTCCACCGCCCGAGGTCACCACTCAGGCTCTTCCTCCCCGATTCATCAAGATCCCCCTTCTCCTTACGGTTCTCCCCCATTACCTACACCATGTACGGATCGGGCCCTAACGCTGGCGGTTCTCCGGCCCCAGTACATTCTACATACAATGGAGCGAGTCACAACCACTACCCCCAGCCACCCCGTCTTTGCCGGTACATTGCGGGCCTCGGCCTCCCGATTTCCATCGGTTGATTAATGACCCCATTCACCACAATACTACGGCACTTCCTGCCCACCAATTTGCCCTCCCCGATATCCCTAAGTTCGAGGAGCCTTAATGGAGAAGATCCAACCAATCACGTCCAGGTCTTTCCACATGTGGTGTTCCTCCAATTCCATTACGATGACTCCATCCGTCTTCGTTTGTTCCAACGCACGCTTACCGGCGAAGCTTCGTGGTATGTCGAGGCAGGCCACTTCGTCCCATACCACGTTCGAGACTCTTGCCCAAGCCTTTTTGTCGTACTTCCAGCTCCCTCTCCGTCTGACAACTGGCACGGAGCTCTTGACTTCATTTAAGCAATCCTCTTCCACACGCCTTTGCCCATGTTCGGGAGTGGCGGCAGAGGCGGGCTTATGTCGAGCCCCTCCCTTTGAAGATCGGGTTTACATGGGTGGTTCCTTCGCACCCTCCCGAGTCTCCCATCGGCAAAGTGTCGCCTCTCACTTTCCTCAAACTGAAGAAGCGCCCTCCAAATAGCTTTAAAATATGACACGATCTACGCTCAATGCAGTTGTGTTTGTCTTGTCCTTCACGACATCCCCGGGCCGTGGGCGCTAACGCCCGGGGGCATCTCATTCCGCGATGGTATCATTGGATCTCTTTCCATCCATCTGCTCACCCTCCTATGGAGCTATGGTCTCCCTCGGGGAGGGACGGCCTCAAGCCTCTTCCCCCTCCGGCAACATGTATCCGGATACGGCATGCCTCCTCCTTTTGCTCAACCTCTGCCTCAGTAACCCAACCCAACCCCTTACCTCTGTATCCACAACACAGTGCGCCCGGCTCCTCGGCCTGCGCTTCCGCCTCCTTGCCTCCTCACAACTGCAATGACACTTACAGCCCCCTCCCGGAGACAGTATTTGCACGGCGGTCACGATTAATCCCCCTTCTTCTCAAAGGCGGAGAGGCAACGAGAACCAATTTGCCCCGACAGCCCAGGGACAATTACGGTGTGGACCCTAACACTAGCAACGACGGGGCATTACGCCCCGAACGGACGGGCGCTTCGCACAAACAAGCCTGTTCGTGTTGCGGCGGCGTTTCACAGTCACTACACTCACGGTGTCTCACCCAGAATGCGGCATAGCTATTGTGGGAGTCTCAAGCCACATTGCCGCCGGACAACACGCCTCCCCTCATGCTCCTCCTAATGTGGCCACTACCCGACCCAGTGTGTTCAACGATCCTTTCCCTCAACGAAGTTCGTGGCTACCCAACCCCAGAAAACGACCATCTCGCCACCCCCATCATCCATTTATGGTTCCTACGATTACCGGATCCTTATGATGCACTCCGATCCACTCCCCTTAAAGTCGACATTCACCTTCAAACTCGGTCTCGCCGGTGCCCCAGCCTCACCACTCGTCTGCTCAGAGCCTCCCTCTTCGGGTTTCGTGAGCCTCTTTCGACATCCGGTGGCCCTTTACACATCCCTCAACCCCAAAGTTGAGGTTCATCCAAAAATTCCAAAGGGCCATTACGCCGTACTTCTTAAATTCGAGCCGCTCGATTCGTATAGTATAGTAGATGATTTGGCGCAATCCCTGCTTTGCCATTTCCACAACTGGAACTCCTCCGGTCGTGCCTTCAAAATAAGGCTCTACTATCTTGCCGTGGGCGCTGATCTGTGATGACCAAATGATTGTTTCGCGCCACTCAGTCGAACCATCCCCCTCTTCCTCCTTCGAAGTCGCTTTCCAAGTCGATCAAAATACGGAATGCCACTTGTATCCCGGTGTATAATTGATGAGGGGGCATCCACTGCGTGATGTAAAGCCGGTTTGGAAGCAACTCGGATCCCGAGATGGCCTGCGTCCACGATCACCCTTGACATGGGACGGTCATGCCTCCAAGCCTGTGCTTTGTTTTATGGCTTGTCCCATCACCCTCGCCGTGCAGGCCGTTGCGTTGACGTTGAAGTCATTGACGCCCCTCTGAACCCAACATTCTATTGGGGCGAAGCTACACCTATGGCATGTACATTGTTCCATCCACTTTGATTTTCCGCAAGATGTCTTTCCCACACAATGGGAATATAGTCACTATTGACAATTTATCTTATCATGAGCCGCCGTCTCGGACCTCATGCGAGACGACCATCTCTTACGTAGCCAATAAGCAAACCGTCGATTCGACCGGTGTCTCCCCGCGTCTACAAAGATTCCACCTTGCTTGGTACTTTCCCTCATCTTCCCCCTCCTCCGGTCAACGATTCCGGCTTGTCGAATGTTTGCATGATGCAATTGTCTCGGGCTGCCCATAGCGGCTGCCTCGGCTGGTCGGCAACCTCCCCCAGCTCTCTACAAACACACTCTAGCCATTCATCTTAGCCAGCCAGGACCTCTCCTTACGGCCCCTCCCTACGAGTGGTATCCCTGAACCCCGCTTTATCCTCTAGGATCGGTCCCCCACGGCCTTAACCATCTTGGAGCCGTCCCTCCTGGTCATTTTCCCACTGGCAGAGGCGGATCCTTTCTTAGCTCCCCCTCCCCGAGGTATATTTTGTCCCAGTATGGCCACCCTCTCCCTCCCTAACCCGACCTTGGGCATTCGGTTTGGTACCTTGATCCCCAGTAGCCACTCCCACAGGCACCCCAAACCTTACATGGCTTTGACAGGTTCAACGGGGTCCCCCTCGCTTCCTCGTGTACTGTGCCCCCGGCACCTCCACGGGACCCTTCCTCACATTGCGACGGCTCCTGGGAAGGCAAAGCTCGTAAGGGGGCAACCCATCGGGATCGGGCCGCTCAGAGCAACTCTTACACGACCACAAAGCCGCCATTCAATACGCTTTGTGGCATGATATGCGTCGATCACGCCACTCTGTGTCTGAATTGCCGCACCTCAAGCTTACCGGTCAACGAGACATTCCCAGGCTACGATATCCCGAGAAGTCTATGTCCTATCCCCGACTCCCTCCCAAAACTCAAACACTTTAGCACAAACCACCCTTGTGCCTTGTGCGATTTTCACGGCCATTACACCGACCTACGCTCCCCGCCTTGACGAGTATCGTTCCTCCTTGGACGTGTACGCCAATTCAAGGCCGCTTCGATCGGACCGGAGGACATTCCTACCCCCATTCACATTCGCACTCCACTATTACGCCAGCAGGCCCTCAGCCACCATTTTGTACATGTCATCATCCCCTTGAAATAATTCACCGGCCACTCAACCTCCCAAGTCTCGGCTCCTCGTGAGCCTTGAATCTGTTGATATCGCCATCAGAGCCCTTCTCCTCCCATGATGACCCGTCCCCCACCACTACTTCCTCGGGTGTCCCATCTTCCTCCGGTCTTCCCATCTTCCAAGCCCGATGAAGACATCATGGAAGCCATGACCAGCTTGAGCTTTCCACAGGATGATATGCACCATCGCGCATATTTCCTCCCACAGGCGATCCCCATGACCAATGCGGCGTGAAACCAAAGACTTCATTCCTCATGCGGTCGATTGGTTCAAAGCCCATCCACTGATGCTTTCGAAGAAGGAAACATGGCCAATATCTCGTCTACCATCAAAGTTGACATTTCGGTCGAACCCAAGGGAATAGAAGAATACATCACCTTGGAGTTCAATACCAGAAAGAAATTGAAACTTACACCAAGCTTTTCAAATACTTAAACGATATCTTCGCACAGTCCTATTAAAATGCCGGACTACGATCCTGCCATTGTCGAACATCATATCGACCTGGCTTTGATGCCAAACCGGTCCCGACAAAAGATGAGACCCATTCATCCTTCCCAACATTGACTATCCAAGCGAAATCGATAAGCTCAAGCGGTGGATTTCATTTACCCCATTGAATACACCACTTCCAGGTTTCTAACCCGTTCATTCTCAAGAAACAAGGCACCATTCGTGTACGCACGGACTTTCGCGACTTGAACAAAGCTTTGTCCAAAGACAACTTCCCCACACCGTTCATCGACCAAATCATTGGCCAGTGTGCGGGGCATGAGGTCCTATCCTTCATGGATGGTTTCTCTAGGATAACCAAATTGCTATCCATCCTGGCCGATCAACTAAAAACCGCGTTCATTGAGTAGTGGGGAACTTTTGCTTAGGGTCATGCCTTTCGGCCTCAAAAAACGCCGGCGCCACCTTTCAGCGGGCCATGTCTGCTAGCCCCCACGACTTAGCTCATATTATCCTTGCCTATTTAGACGACCTCACGGCGATTTCTAAGCATCGGCGCAACACATACACGATCTGCGCACCATTTTTCTCCGATGTCGCAAGTATAATGTCAGCCTTAACCCGTTGGGGCGTCTTTGCGTTCTCGCCGACCGTCTCCTAGGCTTCATCGTGTCTAAGGACGGGTATCACTCTTGACCCTTTGAAAGTTCAAAGCCATTGCCAGACTCCCATCCCGCGTACCCTCATGACTCAAAGCCTCCAAGGCAAAGCTAATTTTCTCAAATCAGTTCGTCACGACTATGCCACCACACTTTACAGTTTCCTTGAACTCCTACGCTCTCACATCCCATTTGTTTGGGATACCCATGCTCACAAGTCTTTCGATGCCCTCAAAGCGAGGCTCTCACATACACTCCCTTAATTCGCCCTCCAGAGCTTTAATCGGGACTTCATCCTATATATCTCTTGCTTCCACCTATTCGGTCGCTGGATTCCTTATCCAAGAGGATGACCATGGCATTGAGCATGTGATCTTCTATGTCGATAAGAACCTTGTAGGACCCCTGTCTCATACTCCTATGACGAAAGTGAAACGGCCGTTTGTCGTGTTCTCGGTCAAAAACCCCGTCATTATATCCTCTGCGCTCCACCAAGGTTGTGACAAATTCCAACCCCTGGCCTTCCTATTGGTCGTCGTGTACTTGCTAGAATGCTTGGTTGGTCGTTATTCTTGGGGGGTCGACAGATTTGTCACCCCAAAAATTAAGAAAGGCTTAGCCCTCGTGACTCATTTTACGAATTACCTCCGGATCGCAAGACCACTCCCATTAATGACGATTTCCCACGATGAACACCTGTTTGCCATTACTTAGATGACCCCGTAATGCGCGATATTCTTACTTATTTGCGAACCCAAGAATTTCGCCCTCCACACCTTGGTAGTGAGGCTCGCCGCGTATCAACACCAAGCCCCCCGATACCTTCTTATCGGTGACGACCTCTGTCGTCGCGGGAGTTGTCTGATGCTCATTCGTTGCCTCCACACACGCTAAAGCTGAACGGTCCTTAATGCATATAGCGGCGCTTGCGGTGGCCACCTCTCCGGTCTCGCTACGCCCCAAAAAATAATGTGTCTTAGGAGTATTTTTGGCCTTCCCTCTTCGAGTGATTGCATCGGGCGGTCAAATACATCCCGATTGCCAGCACCCATTTCTCCCCTAAGAGGCGAAGATCCCACCGACTCCCCTCCATCCGGTCGTCTCCAACGCTGGTCCCTTTTTGTAAATGGGCCATCGACTTTATGGAGTGTCGCATACCATCCTACGAGTAGCCACAAGTATATCATCGTGGCGGTCGACTATTTCACCAAATGGGCGGGGCCATGCCAACGTTCAACAACACGGCGGCTACCGCGGCCCTCTTTTTCTTTAACCATGTTATAGCTCGCTTCGGGAGTTCCCAAACAGGCCCAGTCTCTGATCATGGCGGACATTTTTGAAGATGAGATATCGTGAGCTATCCTCAATGTTGGGTTTTGAGCACAGGTATTCCTCCTCCTATTACCCCCAAGGTAATGGCCAAGTTAATGATCAACAAAACCTTCAAGACCATGCTTCAACGAACGGTGAATAAGCACAAAACCAGCGGCATCTCATGCTCTTTCACCTTGTATGGGCCTATCGAACCTACGGTAAAACCGCCAGGGTTCACCTTTCACCTCGTTTTTTGGAGAGGAGAAAGCGATTTCGATCGAGTGTGGAAATTCCTTCTGCAACTAGCCGGGTTGAACTTCTCCACGACGCAACCACTAGAACAATGACTTATCATGCTTGAGAGTGCCTCCAGGAAGACCGCGTATTGCCCACAAAACCATGGAGGCAGCCAAAAAACGCACCAAGCTCGGTATGGCCAAAGAAAGTCCGGCCACCGCACTTTTCACGAAGGCGACCTTGTTCCTAGTCTATGACCCGGACCCATGATGTCTGGGTCATGGGAAGTTTGACTCATTATGGCTAGGCCCTTACATCATTAGTAAGGATCTTGGCAAAGGGGCATACCTCTTAAGGGATTTTGAAGGTCATCCCCTTCACAACCTCGCAATGCACGCTATCTTAAATATTACCCTTAGCATTTCCCCTCGAAAATGCATGTTTTATTTTCTTTTAGATAGCCGGCCATCTGTTGTTTTATTTTTCCCTCTTTGCACCGGGACCCATTTTCGTCCTCGCGAAGTTACCTCACCTCCATTTAAATCGAATTTCTCACCTACAACACTTGTCTTTGAGGCACCACTCTTTGCCCCTTGCAAATCCATGTTCGTGTCGATTTTTCGTCATGAGTGCCCCTTGTACTCCTTCACTTCCATGGTCCCCCATTGGGGCCTTTGCGTGTAGCGACACTATCCGGTCGCCCTTGTTTAGAGCATCCAAAGTTGAGTCATCATTGCATTCATGGAGTCTATCCTGGCGTCCCTTTGTACCCCACTATAGCCCTCCATTCTTCGTCGCTTGGTTCCTCTCTTGTGTACATATCATGACCTTCATGCTTGTCCTCTATCCCTTCCGATATTGTGTCGATCGTGCCATATCGGTCATACCCTTTAATATCTCTAACAAGGAAATCGTCCGTCGCCACTCCATCCTTCCCATTTCCACTATAAGTCATTAGTGTCGATCATCCATCGCTCTATTTTCCCTCGTGCCTTGGTTGAGGTCTCTCATTGCCTCACCTACGAGGCGGACCTCCTTCTGTCGACATCGACACATTCATTCCCGAAGCAGGTCTAGGCGGTGTCCCTGCTGGTTCCGGCTTCCTCTTGTTCGGTGCCTCGGATCGAGCGAGGGGGATCTCTCACTTCCCTTTGACTTGATTGTTTCTCCGACTCTTCTGACATGATCGAGATTCGTATACTTGGCGAGTCCAATGACCCGGCGGCAGCTCTTGATGATTCCGGGTGTGTGTGAGATGTCTCAACCCTCATGAGGGTGGCCACACGAGTAGCCCCCATGCCGGATGACCTCTTCTTTGCGACCTTTGATGCCGCTCAGTTTTGATGATGATTGGCCTTAGCCACTTGCGGCACCTCTATGATTTGCATGTATCGGTCGGATTTTTGTGAGCCTTCCCGGCCATTTACGGGGGGCATTTGGGTTGTCTTTATCTCATGTACTCAGATATTATTGTACTAGTCTGGAAATTTGTTATCCCGAGGCACGACATGTATGTGAGACTCCTTGTGCATTTTTATCGCTCTTGATTGCGATTTGTACTCTATGGTTCGGTCCTTGTTTCTTTTGGACACACTATTCTTTTTTACTTTGTCACGGCGGAGCATAGGTATGCACTCCCACTTCATGCCAGCCTGGAGTACCCTCATAAAAAGAGACTTGTTGCACTGCGAGTCTCGTCTCCCTCGAGTCTAGTCCTTGACTACCCCATCTACCTCACATTTCTCTCTACGACACCCCTTTTTGTTGTCCGGTGATTGTGTTCTTACAACGTACTTCGGTCATACGATTTTATACGACACTACTTGTATTTGAGAAATATATTTACACCATTTTTTAGTCATCTAACTTATTATCATTAGATGGACCCAAGTACACCATGTAAGACCCAGTTTACCCTAAAGTAAAACTACTTTCACTATGTTAAATCGAGGAAACCCCAAAAAATATTAAACAAACCTATATTTGTTTGATTTTCCTCATGGAATAATTAATTAAACCATAATTTAATTATTGTTCCAGTCATCGGCAAAAACAAAAGGAGAGGATAAACCCATAGTTATCTTATTATTTTCTAGGAATAATTATTTAAATCTTATTTAGATAATATTCCTTGTTAAATATGACCAAATCACCCACCATTAATCAAATAAATCATTATTTATTTGGTTATATCCCAACCACTTCCTTAAAAAGATAAATAAATCATTTATTTATTTATTTTTCACTAATCAAGGGATTTGACCCAAGTCAAACACCCTTTCCCTCCAACAAATAATAATAAAATATTCCATAAAGGTGGATCTAGATTTGGTTAACATTATTTTAATCATGCACCAAGATCTAGAATGACCCAATATTTTGTTATAAATAGAAGGTTCTCCCCCATCATTCCTCACCTTTTATTTTGCCCCACTAGATTACTGCGGATCCTATACACTTGGTCTCATTCCTACCATTTTTGCTCCCATTGAGCTCTATCTTCTACATTGGGTTTTCTACATCTACAAGAGAAAGCTTAGATCTGAAGTCTTGAGGACTACAAAAGAACCCATCCCATTGAGGGGAATGTTTGGATACACCTTCTTGTTTCCTCCCAGGGTGCCACGTAATATAAAAATTCATTCAAAAATCGTGTTCTTGTCTTGTCTATTGGATGCATGGAGCAAACTCTTTACTTTCTTGCTTAATGTATTTCCATTTATAGATCTGTTTGTTGCGGCATTTTAACCACTAATCGCAGAGATACGAAGATGTTGGCAGCCTCTATTGTTGTTAGGGCTATTAGTTATGCGTAGCTAAGTGGTTAACTTTTTCGTACCTTGACGAAGAATTCATACCTAACGGTAGGTTTAAGATCAAATTATGCCCCGGTGTTCCCCAAGGTAGCACCTCATAGGATCAAGTTCACACCTTTAAGTAAAAATTCTTGTTTCGATTCCTTCTCCTTGCCCTCTTTCGGTTGATATCATCATCGATTGATAAATTTCCTCCCCTTAACCTAGATTGGGTCCCACTTGGTCCGTGTGGTCCCATTTTATAGACAATTCATCAAGGACAACTCAAGATCAAGTTTTATAAGGATTTTAGGGATGGGGAAAAAAATTCACAAATCATACTCCTTCACCTAGCCCTCGAACCCTCACCCTCTTTTCCTTGAAATTCTTGTACCTTGCGTAAAAGAAGAGCAAGCAAGCTCTATTCTTAATCCTATTCTGAACGGGGTCTTTGGGGTCACTTCATATCTATTTTTGATCCACCCTTTATAAATGACTTCTTAATACCGGGTCTCCTCTCATCGGTGAAATTAAACCAAGTAGGTATTCTGATTATGGTAGTTTCTTGGCAACTCCTAGAGTCCATTGTCAATTTTGTTTCCATCATTACCCTTAACCTAGAATTTTCTCTAATAGGAGTCCCTTTTATGGTCTCCTACTAGTTGGAGTGGTAATAGTGCCTATGTTGCAACATAGAATTGTGAAAAGATCATTTGTTTCTTTCCCTATTTTTATCCATTGAATCCATGATATTTTTGTCAAAATATTTCTTCCTATTGACACCGCTCTTCAAGTTATGGCAGGACTCGTGCTTACGATTAGCTCATCTTGTCAACCTTGGAATATGGCTTCTTATTGAAACACTTCCATATGAGCTTTGAGATCCTATTTAGCGAGAAGTATATCACCGATTTTTTCCTTATTCTATAATTAGAGTTGATTTTTTATGTATTTGAGCTTTTGTTATAGTATGTACTTAAATTACTTCAACAATGTCTACTTCGTTCCACCTTTTATTAATATTTTCTTTAAATTCTAGGTATTGAATCCAGAACCATTCCACTATTAAGGGCCTATTCTTTGGGTGTGCCATAATATCCATCTCCAGCTAAATTGGAGAGTTTTCCAAGTTGTGGATAGGAAGAGTGGAGGTGTCCATGAATATATCGTGAACCATTATGTAATCATAGATGATAAACCTATCTATACGGGATTCTCTTTATTAGCATCCTCCGCAAAAATTATTCCAAGCATGTAGCTCATTTTTTATATCCATATCTATTAGGTTGGAGGAATCCATTGTTTCCCAAGAGGGTGGATTCACCATCCAACTTGTGTATTCCTCCCTTATTCTCCTTGAGATATTTGATAATATATTATTCCCCTCTTAATATCGATCACATTGAAGATATTAGGAGGTCGGTGGGCCTAATTGGTTGTAGAAAATCGAATTTGTCTTTGGAGAGTGTGTGACCATAAACATCTAAGAAGAATCAAGTTTCTAATGATCCAAACAGTTGAAATTGAATGGTAAAAACGTGGAAGGAGGTGAAGAGTCTAAGAACAATAACTTTTTGGGTGTTCCATAGTATGGAAAGAGCCCCTAATTTCCCCTATGCATTTATTACAACAAAGTGGCAGTTTTACCCCATTTCTCAACCAACAGGTCAATGGACTCGTTATTCATTTTTGTCTCATAAATTAACAAGAAGGTTGTATTATCATGTCTCCTTAGTTTAGAAGCACTAGTTTCCTTTTTTTGTTGAGGCATCTAATATTCCAAGACATCATTTTCATTTGGGAGGGGTGGAATTGGAGGGGTAAACCTCCGAAATTAGTTTGATTCTACCTAAGTTGACTAGGATCTCTCCTAATTCTTCTAGGATCTATTGATTTCTCTTTATCCCTTATTTCTTATATTCCTTGTGTGTATTTTTTGTCTCTTTAAGAGGTGGAAAATGGACTTCGAGAGGATTGGAACTAGATTTTCCATGGGAGAATTTCTAAGCTTTTTTTCAAGACTTGAGAAAGGCTTTACTAAGAATTTTGGCTTGATTTTCTGGTATGGAGCATGGGCCTTTACCTTTCCAAGAATTTTCAAGGATGAGGATATTAATGGCATCAAGGTCCATGTCCTTGATCCCTTGATCGTGAAATTTGAGATAGGGGATAACAGATGGGTTTTTTGGGGTGCAAGGATTACAAAGGTGTCAAGGGTAGACTAAGGATTGTCAAGGAGATAGTGGATTTACACGAATTAGGCATATCATGTTGTATAGGGGATGGGATGGAGGAATGAGGTATATCATAAACCTAATAAAAAGGATCCAAATTGTTTCTAGTGAGGCAAGGGAAGGAGGGGTGATTTTTTATGGAAGGAGGTGAAGGAGGAGGTTTTTTGCCTCGACAATGAGTATTAGGTTTCAAAAAAATGTCTTGATCTTCAGTCTAGGGTGGGTCAGTTGTGGTTGATTGGGCTACTAAGGCTAAATTATAATAAAAGTGTCCATATTTGTGGCATCATTTACATATGAAGGGGATATTTTCATAATTGAGGGTTTGTTTCCACAACTTGTCTTGGTAATATATCTATACATATTTAGGTAAGGGTTCAAATATATTCATGTAAATGCAAATGTGGGCATAGGAGATGTACCTTTCTTTCTTGGTGGCTTAAGATATCTTGATGAATTTTCCCATGGAATTTCCAATTCCTTCCAGTGTGTCTTCATCCTAGAATTCTTAGGGAAGGGAATACATATTGATCTATACGTGTTACATGGAAAAATACCTTCTACGGACAGAAGCGATCTCCCTAGAATCCTACAAGAAAACTAGAAAAAAAAAAGACATAAGAATATATCTTTCCCTAAGCTAACTTTGTTTAAATCATTAAAACTATAGAATGAGGATGACGCTCTTACCTCTTAGCGAAATGCTTGATGAAGATCCATGATATGTCCCGACCGAGCTCCGCAATGCTTTGATGAGACTTGCAAACACAAACATACAAGGGATCAAAGGAATGTGCAATATAGTGATCTAAATCAAGCTTAATATAATGATAAAGGAGATTATAAATTCAAGTTATCTTAATGAATACATAAAAAGTATAAACCATTCATAATTCCAATAAGAAAACACAATGAGAAAAATTATTCAATTGTATTATTCAAAGATAAAAGAAGATCCTTACAATATGGCCTTGATGTCATGAAGGTTCCACCCAGTTGACTTTAATCCTTCTCCTTAGATGATAAGCTTCCCAATCCAAAATTACCAACATAAGACTACCATTAGTGAACTCCCCTAACCCTGCAGTCTCTAATCAATTTATAGGACAAATGGAGGAGGTTTCAGATCCACAAAAGAGGGATGAGATCCATTAATAGTGGGATTAGGGTTCCATTATCCAAGGGAATTAGCTCCATTTTTAGAGGGGTTTGGCTCGAATATATATGACTCAGAAGCTTCTAGTTGGGATATATCCACCCAACAATGCTTCTAGAACTTAATTTTTATTTTTACCTTCCTTTAAGTCATTTTTGTAGTCTGTAATGGAAAACATAGTGTACTTTTGTGAAGGTCTCAATGGGAGAAACAACACATGTGCAAAAATAGATAGAAAAGTTGTGCAAGTCATGCTAAAGAGGTAAAAAAGCCATTTTACCCAAAATTCATGATTTTTTCAAGGAATATGAATGTTTTACTTGCAAAGGAGTGCATTTATACATAAGTATGGATGGTAATAGATCCATTTTAACTATCAAGTGTCATGGTGACAAAATTACGTGTAACATATTTCCCCCTAAAGTGAGAAGTCTGGAAATTCATTAAAATATTGAAGCACTTTATCATGCCAAAGATTGTATCGAAGACAATGGTTGGAAACCTGCAACTAACATTCAAGGATTACAATTAAAATATATATCATCATCATTGAGGTAGGAATTTCCATACTCAGAGTACAAGTATCTCAAATAACAAGTACAAAAACAACCTAGAATCATATCAACAGTAGACTCAGTATGGACGCAACCATATGCCATGAATTTGTCTACATAATCATGAATACATAACTCCTTGCAGCTTGTATGGAATAAACTAGATCCAGGGTCTTGATCTCCATCTCTCAATCCATAGTAAGAATATGACCATGTGAATAAATGTGTTGAATTCGAACATGATAAATACCACTTGATTACTAGTCAATGATGTGAACCGTTAACAAGTGCGAGAGAAACCACCAATAATGACAATGGCTCTCAAGGTACTTTTCAGTACAATATATGAAATGTGACCAGTTTATCTGTAATCGAACACTCATAGAGTCGCTGGATCGATGGTCAACGATGAGAACCTAACGTCGAAAGCGAGAAACCTGCCATTAGGGAATGCAGGCCTCAAGGTACTGAAAATGTTTCTAGATCAACTTCCTAGATAGTGAGTTGAAGTCGATAGGAAGTGATCCATCGCAAGAAGGCCTACAACATGGAACTTCATGTCAAGTTGAAGAAATTTTTTGCAAGGACTAACTCGGTTATGGTTGACGCAAATGAGATCTAATATTTGCAAAGGAATTTGAATTGAGGTTGAAACTTATCTTGATCACATGGAGACATGGAAATTGACTTGACATCATTTGACTCAACGATAATACCCAAAACCAACTAAATAATTTCAATGAGGTTCAATTAAATTATAAGAAAAATGGATTACCTAACCTCGACACAAGTCTGATAGAATGTTGTGTTCAAGAGCGGCATACTTCTTTTAAATGAATGCAAAGATGAATAGCATTTCCCAATTCCCCCCCACCATTACTGGTAAGTACCTCTTTATTTTTGTCAAGCTTTAGGAGGATAAAATTTACTTGTCCTGTAAGCTCATCCTTCGGATGAGTCCTCCGAATTATTTTTAACGAACCCTAGGAAGGAGTGGTTCAATCCTATTGTGATTGACTGATCTTGCACTGTTTAGTTTTACGAGTCTAGTGTAGGATTAACTCGATGTCATTTTCATGTTTAAGGAGTTTGAAAACACATGAAAATAAAACTCATACAATTCTTTCAACGTAAATTTTTAACGAGCCCTGAGAAAGTAAAACTCGACGTTTTTCAGTTTTAGGGAGTCAGAAGAAAAACATAAGTAAACTCCATGGTGTCCTTTTTCGTGAATTTAGTCTCGAAAGCCCAAAAAAGCATAAAATGATGCAGGAGAGAACTTTATTGACCATGATTAGTCAACGTATAAATTTTTCATAAATAGTCTAGTTCAGTCCGGAAAAGAGGTAAACTTATATTGAATACATGGTTATTCATTTATTTTTATGATTTCGAATAGTTAAGTACTTGGCAATATTTTCATGTTTAGAGAGTCTAAAAAGAGCTTAAAAGAGGACTCTAGGGTTTCATTTTTTCATATTTTTCAAGAGTTAGAAAAAGTGATAAAATTTTACTCATAATCAAAATGATCCATTTTTACATCGTAAGCTGTATTCTGCACATAACACTCGATAAATCATCATAATTGCTCGACATCATGGTCAAAAATATAAAAATTTGACTTTTAAAAGGTTAAAATTATATAAAAGTAATATTTTATCCACCAAAAACTTATAAAAGTTTGAAAAAGTAACTCATTTTCACCATTTTAGTTTTTTAACCAATTTGAGAGTAGTAAAATAGTCTTTACCATGAAACTTCAAAGGCTGATTCCAGGAAAAACCAATGGACCAATCGACGAACCATTTATTCCAGGTAATAGATCTCTTCCATATCTTGATTTTAATCTGCTTAAAAATTAATTTTAAGCTTTAGTTTGATTTTTTGGGGAGGTTTTAATTTCAAAAATTCGGCCTCGAGGGTACGCAGTTTCCCTTCATTTGGGCCGCGCACCCCAGTAATTTTTTGCACACTAAAACACATGATTTGAACAGTTTTTCTACTAAGAAACTGTGCAAATGCACTCTATGTGTAAAAGAAAACTCGCGCAAGCACCGAGGGCTTTCAAAAATATATAGAGACACCCCCAAAAAATCCAAAATTTCTCTCAATCATAGTTCTAACACTCCTAAATTATAAATGTCAGGACTCTTGAGAAACCATGTTGGAGAGGAGAGAGAGAGAACATGAAACACATGATGCGGAAGCGATGGATGACTCAAAAACTCTGCGAGCTCTAAAGAATTATGGTATCTACAAATTTTGGGCCATTCCAGGAATGAAAGCACAAATAGAGCTCATGACATGTGTTAGTCCCAAATCTACCTCAGGCTGAAATAAGGTAGAAAAGGGACAACACCAAACCACGCTCAACCTCGTATCTAGCCCTACGAGGACAGGAGAGGGCTCTCTATGGGTCTATCTCGGCAAAAGATGTCCAATAGGGCCTAAGACGACCTATAATGGATACTGATTTTAGGCTAGTAAATAAATAGGAAAGAGGTATTTTGATGAATGACTGGGTTTCAGGGATGTATGGGACAAAGAACAGAATGAGCTAAGAAATTAAATCAAAGACATAGATTATTTCGTGAGGCAAGATAGGCAGGAAGTTTAGCAATCAAATTTGGAATAATATGGAGTGGAAACACTGTCGAGAGGTTGATAAGGGCATATATAATGAATCCTTTTCAACAGAAGAAAACATCAGAAACATGAACGCTTTCCCAAGGCAGAGCAATAAACTGGATTCTACCTTTCTTACTTAAAAGCATTCATCTAGAAATGATTATGAATGAATAGTAAAATATAACGAGATACATATGAAACAGAAAGAAAAGACATATGCCAAACGCATACCACAGGAATCTCATGAACCAGAGTTGTATCATTTCATTAATTCTCTGTCAAAACTGTACAGTGAAGCGCTGAGTTTTTTTTTTTTTTTACACGTTTCCCAGAACTCAGACCCTTTACAAAAGATTTTCAATACACTAAATAAACTCAAATGTTGAAAACAGATCGATCAAAATAAGGAGTTGTTTCAACTAAAATTATAAAGATAGAAAAAGAGCCTGTCATCTGTTCTAAAGACAGAACAGCGTCCCCCTTGAATTTCTCTGATGACCAATTAAAAGACAAAAACTGTTGCGTAGACCCTTTGAATTGCAACTGAAGTAAAAAAAAAAGGCAATTTGTTCCTATCTCTCTGCTGTGGCAGATATTCTTCGTTTAATTTTGGCTTTTCGGTCTTTGACTTCTCACCTTCCCTTTGTCGTTGAATAAAACTAACTTTTAATAAAAATGCCTTTAATGAAGGGAAAAAATATATTTAAAATGGGAAAGGGAAAGGATATGGAGTAAAGGAGGCGCAGACTTAGCTGCAAGTCTTATTATGCAAGAGACATTCCTAGTGCTTCATAACACTTCACAACCCCATCTCTATGAAGGCCTTCACATAATGTGAACATAACACCATTTGCTGAAATATAAAACTAGTATTACCAACACACCAGTTAAGACCAAAATATTGTAGCTTATAGCTCCCGAAACATCGTTCGCCAAGAAGAATGCAAGACCAACAGGAATAAGGCAGGTACCCATTCGCCCAACTAAGATCATGAGGAGAAACCATCTCTCGGCTTTGTTCATCAACCATGCAGTGAAAATATACATGACAACCTGAAAAGCACCAAGTCCTAGAGTTGCAACTTTGTTCGATGAAATTCTGGCAGATTGGAAAATATAGGTGCCATAAAACATAATAGCATTAATTCTAGTCACAGTCAAAGGAAGTGCATATTTTCACTCAATAAAATCAGAGATTCGTTGTTTTTCTTGCTGGTTTTCCTCCACTACAGTCTGATTCAATATATCAAGAGCTCCCCTCAAGTGCTTTTTAGAGCGATATTAGTTATATATACCGGCACCTTTGTGAAAGAAACAGCAAACCATTCCCCCTTTTTGTCCAATGTGATCAGCAATTTTCTCACTGGATACTGCTCCAATCATTTCACCAATAGTGAATCAAATAAAGAGTACTGAGAGACTGTCAAGCGAAGAACACATATGATGCCATCCTGAACAGGTGATGAATATCCAATTTGGAGCAAGGAGACCGAATGATTTGAAATTTCTTGGAGGCAATGTCAAAAAGTTGGTGTCGGCCCTATGCGCCGCGCACACACCTAGTGCGTCGCGCTCTGTGGGTGTGCCGCGCCCATGCAAAATTACACTGTGACAAATGCACATGTGCATCGCGTCACACCTATGTGCCGCACCTGTTCCCAATGTGTCACGCTGTCTTCAAACACACAATCTTGGTTTTCAAATTGCAGCTTCGCCCTCTCGACACTCAAATCAACTTCAATGAGTCTTCTTAGATGCAAATTAACGTTTCAAAACAAATGAAACTATCTTATATGATCAATGACCTCAATTTTTGTGTTTAGAAACCCTGAAATTGGCACTTTGACATTTTAATGCAAACTCTGTTTTGCTTGATTTCACTTTGACTCTTAATGCTGATGATATCCTTTCTGTTTGTTCTTTTGCAGGGATAGGAGCTGCTAAAGCCGAAACATGGCTGCCATTGAAGGGTTGTAAAACTTGAAAAACTTTGAAAAAACTTTGAAGCCGAAACCAAAACAAATTTGACAATTTCTTCCTCAAAACAGGGTTTTGAGGAAGAATCATTCTCGTATTATTGATGATGAAAATTTTGAAATGAAAAATGCTTTGGAAACTCCCTCTGGCCTGCTAGCATTAAACCCTAGACCTAGTGACTAAAATAACTTTTTGCTGACCAAAATGGCATCTATGACTGTAAATGACGTGAAATGAACTTTGATGAATTTTGAGAAATTTTGACCAACCCAGCAAGTACAAGCATGAGGTAAAATGAGAAAACCAAGCCCTTCCGTCAGTAAATGGCATGCCCCTAGCGGAATGCAACTGAGTGAATCGAGCGAGACACCTAAAAATTAAATGCAAAAAGAGTTTTTGATCTCTGACGGAGGGATGTAAAGACCGACTCTAACAA